>BGZK01000768.1:0-290585 GCA_005406025.1 Eumeta japonica
TTTTTAAAAATGTCATATATTTAATTACTACCCAGATACAAACAACACAACAATAGAGATTTTACTGCAACTTTTTACTTACATAACACGAAAAACCTTTTTCCCTGGCCTAATATTTAATTACGGGGTAGGTACTTTGCTCGGTGCCGTCACAGTCCATAAAATGACATTAATTTTCTGACATTCATTTTAAAATATAGAACCTTCGTAATTGATGAATCTTAGTAAATAATAATATCCAATATAGCAATCAAACCAAACTAAACCAACCAAAATAATAACATTTAACACCTAAAAATCTAAAGAAGCAAACCAAGAATCTTTATTTTCGGTAACACTAACAATCGCTCTCTCTCTATTAGAACGAAGCTGCAAAAAAGTGGAATGTGCACATGTGAGTCTCCCAAAAAAGTTAGTGCATTTGGCATTCAGAGCCGGCTGGCGCCCGCCCAGCCGCCAATTACGGCGCGCTCGCGCTCACGCCCGCCATTATGTATTCTCAACTTCGCGTCCCTGGATGCCTGAACGTGACCTAGAAAGTTTAGTTAGGATTCGTTTAAAAATCTAGGTGATTTTTCCGGCCGCCTTCTCGAAATCTCAATTGGTGCTTATCTGAATGGTAAAATATATGTCGCGACCCCTGTCGAAGAAACAATTTATTTGGCTTGCACCACGTAATGGCGGAATGTATAAACCATTGCAATAGAATGCAGTCGACTTTTCAACGGGTAGTCAACGAAACTGAACCTTAACATTATTCCAGTTTGTTATGCTAAATAAGGTAAACGCGGTTCCGGTCGATATTTAAATAGATGCGAATGTTAAATATTTATACCATACCCCAAATACGCGTGTGCGTGCGATCATGCGTGCATGTGTGTGCGCGCGCGCGCGTGTGAGTGTGTATGTGTGCGTGTGTTGACAATGAAACTTACAGGGCCTTATGTATATCTACCGTTTCATTATCAATGCATGTGTGCTTTAACACGCGTGATCTTCTAACCAATAAACTTAGTAAAGTTATACAATGCAAAACAGTCTGACTTTGAATCGAGAACAGTATCTCACTCTCCCAGGACTTAACAGGTCTGAACCGAGGCTTTCGTCGCATTGTCGCGAAACAATGCGATGATAGCTTAGGTTCAGATAGAAAACTACAAAAAATACACTACAAAAAATAGAACTGTTTACTCTCTTCCCGCGCTTAGAGCGCTAGAACACGTTTCCCCATTGGTTTATGCCACGGCAAGAATTAGACTGGAGCAACCACCGTCTAGCTCTCTGTTGAGTTGGGGTTCAGGTAACACGTTTTGGGTCGGCCGAGTTAAAAGTCTTATTTAGCACAATAGGGCCTCTCCAACCCACATACTAGCAAAGTATAAACAATTGAGTTTATATGCCTTGTATTGATTATAAAGAAAAATGGCATTTAAATTTCTGAGTTTTATAGAGTTTTTGTCACATTGAAAATGTGTGTATAAAGTCGTATATTAGAAAGTTCTCAAGCATCGCAACCGCAGAATAATCGTCTTTACTACTAGTGATAACGACGTAAAAGTTCAATATAAGACTGTTTACTGTGTAATAATTATTTTAGTTTTACTAAACCCACTTGTCTGGATAGGAGTTCGCAATGCAATGTAGCAATGTAGCCAGAAGTTTGACCTGATTTTCTTGCACGTGGAGCCTCGTTAGGGACCCAAGTAACTTTTGACAAACAGTACCGATACGTATCAAACCTGCTCATCTACCTACGGTACTTTTAAATATGACGTCAGCAAGATAAATCCAATGCAAGAGGGGAAAATTTAATATCTTACTTAATAGCTTTATCTCAAAATAAGAAGCAACTACCGGGTACCAATGCTGGTTACAATGATTGAGCTGAGAATCGGAAAGATATTTATATTATATTATATAGTTTATAAGGAAATCTGCAGACACCAAAAATAATAACAGAATAATAAATATTAACGATGATCGATTTCCTGTTGGCCACAGTCCGTGACTACTTCGCTAGATTACTGAACGCCGATTAGCTGAAACAGCTTGTTTGTCTTCGCATAGCTAGAACAAACTGCAAAAATTTCGACTAACCCACGATCGCGGCCCACCGGGTTCGCGCTTGATCGAGAGAGAATTGGAGAGGATCCCCGATTCTCTATCAAAACCATCTCCATCTGTCTCCTGGAAATAACTGCCTCCTCGCGCGTCCGCCTGTGTTGGCCCATACGCCGCATTGTTTTTTTTTTTGTAAGAACGAATACCGCATTTACTTTCTTTTCCTAGAGATACTGACACAAAGCGCGCACATTGCGATTTTTTTTTGACATTCATGCAATAAAACATACATATGCAACATAATTAAACTTGAAAAATAAATGTACGAACGATAGTAAGCCATTCATAAGAGACTTGAAATAATCTTAATAAAATAATGAAATAAAATCAAATCGCCTTATAATGAATATCACTTAGTCAAACAAATAAGCCAATCATTATACCTGAATCGTCCAATGAAGCGATAACTCTCATCTCACCTAATTAATTATAAATATATCTACCATCAATTTCATACCTAATCAATTGAATCATCACTACTTTACATAGTTGTCTATATTAAAGCACACAGTTATTGTACCTAATTCAATTCATAAAGTCAATCATAATCATATCCAATAATATAACTCATGGTACTGATAATAAATTGTCCGTGTATCAAGTCCCTACAACAATACATGAGAACACAATACGTGTAGTAAAATATATATAAATTTATAATGACACATTAATTTCAATATTTTACGGACAGCCAAATCAGGGCCAATTTCTTATGATACAAGAAATACGGTGTACGTTCCTTTTTTTTTTGTGAGTGGTCTAGTGTTTTTTTTTTTAAACAACGACACGTATTCATGGCAATTTATATGAACCGAAACATTATTAAGAGGTAAAATTTGTTAGTCCCACAATTTGAAAGTAGGGTAATCTCTAAAACTAATAATCCAAGTCCGAAAATTTTGTCACTTATTGGAAGTTACATTATTGCTGAATGCTACAAACTATTTATAATTATTATATAAATTCATTTTTAGTGAGTAACCACAATAAAAGCCGTTGAAGTCAGAAAATACAGAACCTTCTACTTTCCAATGAACAACATGCACGTTACCCCTAATAGTTATCTTAGAAAAATTGTTGTTGTATCGATATACACTGCTTAAACGGTTTTCAATATGTAAATAAAATTTATAGCAAAAATATTAACCTTTAATAAAGGTTTGTAAAGCTAATAGCTTTACAAAATATTCGGCAGCACCACATATCTAAATTTAATATTAGGTACAACAATAGAAATGATTTTCGAGATAAATGTGAAAAAAAATTTCCGAGATGAATTTTCCTTATGAATTCTTGTAATATAAAATAGTTTAGTATGGAGCGGTATACCAGTATGAAGCGGTGGTGGCTCGATGATCAAAAGATCGGTTTCGAATCAATCAAAAGGCACGGGGTTCTATCCTACCTGTGGCGACCTACAACGTATGAACGAAACATTGAAGACGGTTCTGAAAAGAACTACGGCATGTCCATGGAAATTGCGAGCTACACCACAGCTTTCTTCGCGCGCTACTCCGATCTCAAGACGCTACCACCCGCCGTGGCGTCCGTCAGCTGTGTAACGAAGAAATGCGGTAGTGGGGGTGGGGATACTTAAACTACGACGCGCATGAGCCTTGCGATGCGCCCGCGTTGGACGCCGACGCGGAAACAATTGAAAACAATCAAAACAGTTAAAAACGATTAGAGCATGACCGATCGTTTCGAGTGGTTAAAATTGTAGATTTTTGAAAGGCGGATTTTGTGAATCCATTGTTCATGGGATAATATACAAGTATAAATCTATTAACAATATTATACACAATTCAAACAATTACTAACTGTTTTATTGAAAGTAACCCATCGTCTTTTTTCGCCATAAGTGGTGACCTTGATACAGCGAGAACACGATCGCTGACGCTCCCAGAAAGAATCCTAGCCAATCCACAACGGTGAACATCGACACTTACAAGAATGGAAGAAAGAAACGTATGACCGTCATTCAAACCACAACAAGCCCAGCCTGAAATCGCAAATATTTCGGTCTCGCTATGAATCCCTCCATTCTGGCGCAATCGATCAAGGCTGTGATTTTATAACTTCGAAGCCGCAACTCACAACTCCATGAAAGATGACCAACAGATGGCACAAATGGTAATCGCACAGCTGGAAGAGCAAGATATAAACCAAATCACCAATTTGCTGTACAACCTGCCAGTAAAGAAACAAATATAAGGCCATAAAAAAGCGCCTTATCATCGCGTACGTAGAGTCAAACAGCCGTTAATTTCAGAAATTGCTGTCTGAAATAGAACTAAGTGACCAGAAGCCAACACAATTACTACGGCGAATGCGAGATATCGCTCAAAACAGCATTACCGACGTTGCCCTCCAGCTTATGTAGACCAACCACTTACCTCCACATATTCGATCTGTTCTCGCTGTAAGCGAGTCATTCAGCAACAAAACCACAATAGAAAAGCTATCACTACTTGCTGATAAAATGATGAAACAGAAGCGTGAAATAGCAGCCGTCAGCACACTCTCAACAGCGTCAACATCAATCGACACCCAATTTTTTACAAATGAAATAAGAAGGATGTCCATCGAAATCGCTGACTTGAAGGCAAGATCAACAAACCGTTTCCAACTTCGATACTGAACTGCTCAGCCTCAATTTCGTACGCGTGAAAAAGAAGCGGAACCCATCGTTCAAGATTACTCACACCATCTATTAGTCACGGACAAGAAAACCGGAGTATCATTCCTGGTATACACCGGAGCCAAAATATCTGTCCTACTTAGAATAAAAAGCTTCCCCGCCACTCTTCTACCATTCAAACTCTACCTGTAAACAAAACATTCATTACAGCCTATGGGGAAAAAAACGCTGGAACTCGTTTTCAATCTACGACGACCATACAGACGTAAATTTATTGTGGTAAACGTATCAAAGCCTATCTTGGGAGCCGACTTTCTCAAGCACCACCGACTCGTCGTAGATCTAAAAAACAACGTCACCAATCTGAAAAACAATGTAAGTATAAAATCCTCGAATATGCCTATAAAACGCAGCATTGATATCACAAAACAATATCACAGCATCTTATTAGGGCATTAGCGATTGTTTCGATTGGATAAAATTCTGAATTTTTAATAAGCGGATTTTGTGAATCCAATTTTCACGGGATAATATACAAGTATAAATCTATTAATAATATTACACTCAATTCATACAGTTACTAGCTGTTTTGCTGAAAGCAAACCAGCATCCTTTTCCGCTATACTGACCACAAGCAAATTAACCAATGACTTTTTACTTTAGGTCGAAGTAAATTACACTCTCTGTACCTTGGTGAGTATGTTAAGCTGCTGGTCATGGACGTTTTCATCTTATTGGTCACTAGCGGCCTCCGATCCGAAATAGGCCAGTTTGACGGGCTTAAGGTGCCCTTGAAGCCTCATCCTGAAATAAAAAGATTATGAGAGGGTATAGACTCAGCGGTGAGGTAAATAAAGCCTGACACAATAATCAGTATGAACATTTCATGGACAAATAATTCGCTTTTTACAGCACATTAATCGATAAAATAAACTAAGTAAAATGAAAACAACAAATTTTTGATTGAAGAAAAGCGATTGACCGATTCAGCGACTCATTTACCGCGAAATCTTTGTTATTATATGCACGTAAAAATTAAATTTGATGAGATGATAGTTTGTATCATCTAGGGACACACTAAGAAACATAATTGAAAACTTGTTGACATTATAGTAACGCAAGAATATGCTTATAATGTTCATAGTATAGTAACATTATTAATCTCATCTGTTACTCTCTTTTGTTACATGCTTTGGAAGCAGGATTGCATTATAGGAACCATAGAAAATCACCGGTAACTAGTGAGTTTTGTAGGACACAGATCTACGTACTTCAAAATTCATTTTTATGACACTAAAAGATCTCTGAATTTTGTATGAAACTATTTATGGAGCGAAGTACGTCTACATAATTTCGGAAAAATATTGCTTATATTTTGCTTGTGCTTGTTCGTGTACCTAAACCATTCATCTAGTTACTATGAAATTGTAGATATTGTGCTTATCGCACGGAAAATTTTCTGAAAAAAAAGGTAGCATTTATCTCCGCCGTTGTCTCTGTATTTGAGTGATACTGAACAGAAGTACTAAAGCAGTTATAAAAAAAATCTAATATAAAGTCGCTGAGTAAAATAAACTATTATTATGAAAGCGAAGTCAGCCTAGGCTTCATTTACTTTTGCTATTATAAATACAAAAAGCCTTTAACTTTTTAAAAGCTACAGTATCCCTTAGTAATGTGAACTAAATTTTATTTTAATACTAGTATTTTTCCCAGCTTTGTCGATATTGGAACGGCTACGGAACCGGATCGAAAGGGATCGAAATCGAAAGCAGGATCTGAGTCAGAATCGAGAACTATTTTACAAGTATTTTACGTCAATATTTAGTATTTTTCATTAACCTATCTATCGTACTTACAACGAAAGTAATTTTATGCCTAATTTTTATTACCAACCCGCTGAGCTGGAAATAATTATGCAATGATTGTTTCATTTTATGATTTAAATTGCTAGCGGTTTCCGATCGCCATTTTCAATATGACTACAATAATATCTATGTCATACTGCTTATTCAGGTTATAATTTATCTCTGTGAAAAATTTATTTTCACCCATTCAAAGATTTAATCGTCATTTGAACTTTCCCTTTCACATTTGTAAGTTATACATAGATTGTTCAACTTAACTGTTCATTTATCTAAACTTCGTATACATTATTGTCATGTTTATTATTATAATGTTATCCTTGTATTTTTAATTTACTAAGAACAATTAAAATTGGTAGAACCATGCTGTAGTTAACTTCGCTGCAACGCGAAAATGAGCCGGCTTGAATTGTGAGATACCATAATCTCACAAAATACAGATTAACAGCTTCCCTTATTGCATTTCGTGTAGTGTGTGAGAGTTCTGGTGGACCGTTCCCTCTCCAGTGCACCATTAGCCTCCATTACCCCACTTCCCTCCGTCCCCCACTTCCCCTTCATCTATCCATACCAAGAAGGCGGCAAAGCACCGGTGACTCCTACGAGCTTGTTAGTGTCCATGCGCGGCAATGGTCTATTGGTTCTGGTGGTAGTACGTTCAATCGTAATACAGTTCAAGACAACGAGATTTTCTAAATTACTTTTCCATATAACTATTTTAAATCATATTTAAGAGTAATTCTTACAAACTTCGATAGTACACTTAATATTAGTTAGCATATTAATAAAGACAAACATTAATGGAAAACATCGGTCTATAGCGAAACAAAGGCAACTTCTGAATGTTTTTTTTCGTATTGGGTCTGTATTTGGTTCCATACGTTCAAAAATTAAAAAAAAAAAAAGGAATCCTCTGCATGTCTGTCTGTCCGTCTGTTACAGCCGATTTGTTATGCAACTATTCAAACGATAGAGTTAACATTTAGCACACATGTATATGTGTATGACCCAAAATATAATTTTAAATATAACGGTCATTTTTTGGAGTAAATTAGAAAATTAAAATAAAACGTTTTGCAATCTATTCCATTACGTTGCCATATTGATTGAAAGCGCTTATAGTGAGGGTTACGAATATTTATTATTTTTATAATATTAAAGTAAATAGTTTTAAAGTTATTTAAGAAAATAAATGAAAATGACCATTCCGCCTTTATCTCTGAAGCTGCACCTAAAATCTTGGAACAAATTATTAAAGAAAATAGTTCTTTAACTGGTAAAGAATTATTTTTTTTAATGTAAAAGTTTTACAACCGACATAAAGTCTACAGTTCCCTTCAAGTCCTTCGTTTTAATATCAAGCATAAAGTGATATTCACTAAGTATGTGAGTGCATACTTAGTGCGTATCAGTTTATTTTACCACAATTTGAGTATACTTAAAGTGCAAGAAAGTATTCAAAACATTGTCATGAACGCCACACGTCGCTATCGAGATCCACTCAAATGCAAATTTCGTATAACGGAATATATAGAATTCGCAAGATCCATTCCGCCAAAATAATGGTTTTCGTTGATGAACTTCACCGATACCAGTGTGACTATGCAGATTTAATTCAGATTCCAATGGAAAAGCAACAATGTTCAATTTAAGAAAATTGAGAAAAAGAGTTTCTTCTGTTTAGAAAATCGCGTACGGCGTTATACAAGTTCAATAATAACGGCCGTTACAAGAAATTGAACAAAAACGACTACAATAACAAAAAATTTAATTGATTTTCAAAAGAAAACTGTACGTGTGTAACTTTAGCGCTAAATAAAATAAAAGCAATACTTGTTATTGTATTAGCAAAATCTTGTTATATTTAAATCAGTTGAGGATCTATTCAATGAGACGCGGATTATGTCTATTTTATTCCTAAAAATAAATGCGATTTACAGTAATTGTGGTGATTGTCTTGATTCGACACTTTATATAGAATGTTTTATAAATATGTAATTTTTATTGATATTCAGAATTGGGAAACGAGTTGCGCCAAACAATGTTACAACGTTTATGCTAAAAGATCTGCTATTAAATAACTGTAAATCTACATATGAAATACTTCTTGCAAAATTCTCATCTCAGATATTGAAAATAAATGAAGTTACAGACAAAAATATGATGCCGCAAAAACAGTAATCAAAAATTTATTATGACATTAAATCGAACAATAATTATTTAAATCACAAAAACAACCCATGAAGAGGAAAAACTGTATGAAGAACTGAAAAAACAGTGGGATCCTTAGTAATATTGCAAAATTATTTATAAGACTAGTTTTTACAAGAACCTTTATATATGTATATACCGTGTATTTAGTGTTTAGAATGTACCGACATATTTTTTTATTAACGTCAAAATAAGGGACTAGAAATACATGCATACATATATTCTAGTCTCATAAGCGTGATGTTCAGTAAAGTTATGTTTACCATTTTTTTAATTTCCCGAGAAAAACAGATCGTACTACTTTTATGTGTAGAATATCGTGTGTTGGAAGGTCTTAAAACTATTGCCCACGACTGTAATATTACATTTAAATAAATGTCTTTCATTCAAATGTTATGCGTTTCAAACGTCATGAATTCCCTGCTGATATGCCGTAAAACTTAACGTGTAAACCTCTGATCAATATGGAACATTAGGGACCTGAAGGCCTTTAGACATAATCTGGGACTGAACCTGAAAGAAATCTAAAAAAAGAATAATGCTCTTGAAAAGAGGTGAAAAATAGCAGTAACAAGGTAAAACTAACTAAGAGGGCGCTGGGCGTGCGCGGTAGAGATGCGGAGCGTCTCGCTGTCGTGTGCCGCTACGTGCTCGATGGTTTTCCACTCCAACTTTTCTCTATCGTATTGATCTTTGAACCGAAAATTGCATGTAACTATGGTATTTTATCTCACATCGATATCAAACAAATGTATTAAAGAGTATGTCAAAATTATATAGCTATGATTTTATTATTCGTTTTTCAGATACAGAAAATTATATTTTTGATGCGATACCATTGCGTGACAATTATATCAAAATACTGTCTTTGTGCAATTAGTAACATAAGGGTAAGTATATTGTGTTAATGATGGGACACTAAATTATACCAGTAGCTATTCTAATAACACTTTAAATGTGGTCATAGTGATTTTCTTGTAGTGACGTAGGAAATACCAGAAACAAGATAAAATTAACAAAGAGGACTTTTTCTCTGTCGTTTTTTCTCACTCGCACACTAGCTAATAATGTTTTTGGCAAATCAGTTTTTAGTTCTTAGAATCATATTAGGGCCTTAGTTCGTTACGGTCTTATTAACCCTAGTATATGTTCTAGAAAGAGTTCCTACACAGGGTCCTAACGAGGTCAAATCGACAACCTGGCAAATGATAAGACGGCTTTATCATTCCGGTCGCCTACTGGCGGCGTATTACGACACAATGGCGCCCTGGGCCCATACATCTTGTTCTTGTAGGCGAGGGCTTTGACGTAGGTCCAACGTTAATTCGATAACGTAATACGGGCTGTCCGGTTAGAATCTAGTTAGCATTGTGTATCTTCATTACGTTGTATACTTCACATTTTATGTGCAGATACTAAATAAAAAAAATAGATCTGTCCTTCATTCCGTTACATAATAACATTCAAAGCGGATTTATACAGCGAGTTAAAAATAAAGATTAAGAATATTCAGTTCAAAAGTTACAAAGTTTCGATTAAACATTGACGTAAAGCTATAATAATTTCTTAAGAGCACTTAATAATTAAGTGCAGGAGGATGGAGTCAGAGGAGGGCAATAGACATTTTTGATTTAATTTCAAAGTAAATCGTAAATATCCGAAATTACTCTTTCTTTACCTAAGACGTATTAAATATTCTATGATCGTGATTTGTGACGCAGACTTTAGAGTTGAGGGTGTGAGTCAAAAACAAAGAGGATTAAATACTTACTATTAATGCATTTACACAAAATGTGTTTTACGAAATTTAAATAAAAAATCAGCTACATGCTATTCGAACTTCCACACGTTGTCTCCAAGAATAAATAATCGTGTAACCTACTACGTTTATTTTTTATCTTTATGAATTTTTGAACTTTTGATATTTTTGAACGTTTCACTTCAGTTACCACAAAAAAAATGTGACTACATTTTTTTCTGGTAACTAAAGTGAATAAAGGTTACACTAATCAAGGATGAGGGAGAACGGTTGGTTAACTTTGGAATATTTTTTTTAATTTTCCAAATTCACCGTTTAAGCTGTAGATTTCCATTATTTTTTAATTTACTAATTCGCGACTGAAAGTTACCGTCTAAAATGAGTGTTTGTTTATTTAAATTTTATAAAAGTATTTGCATCATTTGACTCCGTACATCTATAAACTTTATTACTTTTTGTCCAATAGAAAGTAAACTGTAACAGGAGGCAGACAATTTTAAAAGTCAGCCGTTTCGTTTTTCACTAAGTGTACGAAAACTTAATGAGCTTTTAAAATGTTTCGGTCAAATAAATATTCTATATATCTATAGAATTAAATAAATTTTCTTGCCGTCATCAAATATGAATATTGCAAGTTAATTTTGAAATTGAATGCAATACATTTCCTATGAAACAATTTCATCGCATACATTCAATCGGACGGACGATCAAGCATGAATCTAAAAATGGAACCTTAATAACAAGAAGTTTTGTTTTTGTGTAAAGTCTTAACCACCAAGGCATTTACATATACCCAATCTTTTGTCTTTTCAGCCTGAATCGCTCGGATCTCAAACCCTACGCCTCATGCAGCCCACTGCAAATTGGATGGAATAACCATCGTCACCGATATTATCACAGATGGATTAAAATTCTCCCCGCGATAGGAAGCCCTTGGCTTAATGTGGCGTTGGCTAAAAACTGTTGCACGCCTCACATGCGGAGCGTTGAGGTGGTGCTCTACTCTCGACATGTCAAAAAATCCAGTCTTTCGAAACTTAAATGACTTTTTTTACTAATATAACACTTACAGGGTAATATGAGTGCACTAATATCAAGTTAAATAATCTGTCTAGCACATATGGTATATTTTATAGATAATTATTTTGTTTAATATAGTAAATAATAACATTAAAATCAATCATTGTTGGACGTCCGTAAGTCTGTGTTTATGGCAGAGAAATTGGTCGAAAAATGTATCTTACCAGAATACTTTTTTTTTATTATATAAAGTTAGACTCAGTGCTGATTTCTAGTTAATATTAGTGTTCTAAGTACTGTCGTTTAATTATAATTTACAAAAAACTAAAAAACGACTGTGTATTGCGCGCCTCACAAGCGGAGCGTTGAGGTGGTATTTGTATATCTATATTTATATACAAATGAAGATTAGCTTTAAGCCAGTGAAAGTTGAGATCAGCGCATGTACCATTATAAATATTTCACGAAATGGCGCGAAATTTGAATTTAATAAATCTTTTTTTGAAATTTCATTATCAAAAACTCTATCGAAATTTTTATTTTAGAAGTTAATGACCGCGGTGAGGCGTGCACTTTTGGATTTTCCAAATTTTTTTATTTATTCGCATGTAGTTAGTATCGAAGCCTATACCTTCCGTTGGACAGACGACGCCCCTGGCCGTTGTACTCTCATCGGTCTTTCATAGACCTCAAAGGCGTCTTGGACGTACTACCAATTAAGTAACTACACGCCAGGAGCAATAGGCCGGCGGCGGTCTAACCCTGAATTGTTCATGACGGAGGTAGATGAGCGTACGTTGATTAATGCATATTTATCTTTTGAATCTGTGTGTTATCGTACTACTACCTGTCTTTTTTTTTAATTTATATTACGACTATACAGGGCATAACCAAAAATTCAGAATTCAAATTCCAGGTTAAAACAATCAAATGTAATACGTCATATAAATTAAAACAAATAAATTTAAAAAGAGGAAAATATTTAAGGTTAAAAAGTCGTACATTCAGATTAAGGCAGAATAAAACAGTTAGTAACTATTA
The DNA here is from genome assembly GCA_005406025.1 of Eumeta japonica. Taxonomy (NCBI): domain Eukaryota; kingdom Metazoa; phylum Arthropoda; class Insecta; order Lepidoptera; family Psychidae; genus Eumeta; species Eumeta japonica. Next base: position 12,659 of record BGZK01000768.1, read on the forward strand.
GGCACATGAATATTAATTTATCTATTTAATAAACAAATTAATAAGTACTTTATTATAAAAGTAATTTCTTAAATGAAACAAAGAGACGACAAATTGCTTTTAAAGCTGCCTAGAGCCATAGTTTGCATGTAATTACTTACTGATACATAAAAATGGAATATTATCCGCTTTTTTTCACGCTAAATTTACAGCTACCTTGAAATTTACATATTAGTAATTGTACGTAGACAAAACATAGGCTATGTATATTGTTGTTGGTTCGCCTGTTATACTAGAAATAAATATAAAACTGCTGTTCTAAGTTTTAGGCTATCGAGGGTTTGTAATTCTTTCATGGGTAACTGTATATGTTTTTATAACAAAATTCCAAATGAAATATTGAGATTAAATGGTAAAAAAATTAAGAAGTGTATTAAAGACCAGCTCATGGAGAAGACTTATTATCGCATCAGTGACCAAGCAGATGACTTAAAAGTATGGCAATTGTAAAGAGAAAACAAAGGTAATATTCGAGAGGAATTTATCTCTGACTCTTTCTCTCCTTATATTTACTTACGCCGGTGAATAGTAATGATGATATTTACAATACAAAATATAATAATTTAATAGAATGTTTTATTGATAATAAAATGTGTACATAAAATAAATAAAACCTTTTGTTCAAAATAAAACATTATTTTTGAATTTCCAAATTATTATATACAGTGTTATTATATTTACATAATTTTGAATAAAACTGATTTTGAAAAACACGATTGTAATCCATAAGCACAACATTGCAGATAATAGCGTATCTATAATAATATAATACGTGCACTCGAATATGTAATTTCGTTTTACAGCGATAATGACGAATACAAAGGCAAAAAATAACTAGGATAGCCCCCTCTGTCGGCTAATTACAGCATCGGCGTTCGTATTAACGAGACCGGTAGAACTGAACAAACAAATTTAACCCAATGAAATAAACGCGAAATCGCTCTCGAGGCTAACTCAAACACGTTGTCCGCCAACGTTGATATTCGGCTGCGTTTAATGTCCACACTTCCAATTAGAAATCTCACTTATCGCAGAGACAAAGCACGAAAGACAAGTTGGGCTTATCAACTATAAATAGACCGAATACTATGAGTAATAAAAAATAGTGGTGTGATGTCATAAACCGAACGTAAATGATATCATTCTGTTTCATTTATTATCATTTATTTTTTTGCAATAAAGTGGCCCGTTAGCAAATTTTGTTAAATGAAAAAGGTATAGCATGCACACAAACACATTTCATGTGTGCTGGCTGCTATAATCGTCTAAATAAATTTTAACTATTTCTATGTGCTCACTATTTTTATACATAAATTTCAAGGATGATAGTCCATTGTATTTTCACTTTAAAACGTTTAAAATTATATTGATATCGAAACATTATTAGAAAAGTTGTAACAAAAAACTAAGTTAATAAAGCTAGATCAGCACACATTTTCTTTTTAACTTTTACATGAAAGAATAAAGCGCATGGCTGAAATGGACACTTAATAAATGTAACTTTTAACTTTATTATCTTCGATAAGTTACTAAAGCATATTTAGTGCCCTGTAAGTTAGTAAGACGAAGACCGTACAGAATACGCCCGTTTGAAGATAGAACATTAGGATAAATAATCCACAAGCTCTCCCAAACATTCTTAAGAACGCCAAACATCAAAATATACATTAGTTCCTGGCATGATGATGGTGTCCCCAAAAAAAAGTGTTTCTGTACGATGTGCACTTTCATGCACAATATCATATGACAAATTGTCCATGAAAGTTTACAGGAAATTATTGTAGGGTCGCGGGAACAAACTGTCTTCTACATTGCAAATGTGATTATTGTTGACCAAGTGGTTACTGATTCCTAGACTTTACAATATTATAAAATATACTGAGTTTTGATAAATTAGTAAATACACGCGTTTCTCAAAACAAGCCACGGCATCCCTAACTTTCATGCCGCCTTTGTCCATCAGTAGACGGAACCCAATCTGAATTCTCTGCGATGGCTGTAAATCAAGGGCCCGTTTTACAAACTCCGTTTTTACTCATTTTAAAATCAATATTTATCAAAACCAATTAATATTCAAAGCGCAGCCACAGAAATAAAAAAAAGCTGTAGTATTTATTTGATTTTGAACATATATCTTTATTCCATAGGTCTTGAACAACACTTGAAATTAGTCACAATACTTCAAGAAGTTACATTTTACTACTTAGCTTTATCACTTTACCACTCTCATTTGAAAGGCAGTTTGATTCGGCGTTGTGATTTGGTAGGTACTAAAATTTCGCCCGCACGATCAATGCTTCATGTAATGTAATGATACAATACGTGATGATGTGCAACGACACACTCAAATGCCCTCACAGGCTTTACATAGGCGGTACAAAGTCGTTCAGTGCGCAATCGTTAACCTCTAAGCTGCAGTCAATGGCAGGAGTTTCCGATCGACCTCTCTCTATCAACACGTCTTATGTTCCGATTGTGACAATTTTTCATGTGTCAGTTGATAATTTCAATTTGACATAATTATTCAATTTATATTTACTTCTATTGTTTCTAATTACGTGTATACCTACGTGATGTAGGTAAACAGGTAATTAGAAACAACACATTTACGGCGATCGCCTGCTAATTTCGCATTCATTACGCAAATTTTGAGCAAATCTGTGATAAGCAAATAGATAGATAGGAGGTACCAAATAAATAAGCTAATTTCTGTACAATATAATCCCATTCCTCTGTTAAACTGTTTTTCAAGTCATAATTGAATTTATTTTTTGTTTTGTCACTATTTTCACTAAGGAAATCAATTCGATCAAACTCACATGAAATCTTATTTTTGAAAATTGGAGTCTTCAAGTCTGTGCAATGCAAAACATAAACCCTTTTCAAGTTACAACATCACTCAGTCTAATATTTCGTGGAGATATTCACTACAAAAGAGCAATATTCAATTCAATATGGAAATAAAAATTATTATGTTTCCACATTGAAAGAATATCCTATAATACAATCCGTACACGAAACTAACCACAATGAATTGCGCCCCCATTCCATACGGGAACGGTGTTATGCAATATGCGAACAGGAAATGTCGTCCGAGGAAAATTGTCACGTATAACGTTAGGATGTTTGCACAGAATACCGGATTAAGCCTGATTGGTAGAACAAGCAGAGGAGACGGCGCTCATGAATGCATAACGACGTCCGAACGCCGCCCTCGAGGTGATGGCTGTTGATCCCCAGAGCTGCTGTCACGTACGACTTGACTATCTTCACTAATATAGTTACGGTTAGTCTTTATTTATCTGTCTGTGTGAACGTAGAATAATAATGTTTTAGCGGCGCCTATATTATAATGATGATTAAGATTTATAATAAAACATTAGACAGAAAATGAAATCCTTTTGTCACCGGATGATTGCAAAGCTATATGATTTTCTAATTATTATGATTTTATTATGATCGTTCCAAAAATAATGCGTATTTACAGCATACCAATGCATAGTAACATCCAAGCGCGATAAGTTATTTGGATAACAAAGGCCACATATACACCGGATAACGGATGCTCAGCACACATTCCGGCCGCTTAGCCGGACGTCCGGCGGGGCAAGGCGCATGCCAAAGAGTGCATCCATTCTCCTTGTAGCGTGGTCGAAGTATTTTATAAAGATGGTATTATCTACGATGTTACCAGAATGATCATATATTCCTGACAAATATAATGTACAACTTGTCTTATTCTTCAGTTGCTTTTTACAGGTATTGCCACATGGTTAATTTATTATGAGGTAAGTTTTGGAAAAATAAATATATTTGATTTATTACATTTTTATTTACCTTTCCAATTATCGTTTTGAACAGGTTTAACCTTAGGCTACTAATACTTCGTTATTTTTACTAAACTAAACTATGAACCGCACGCTCCTCTCCTTCAGTGACGGTTCTATCCCGCCCATCCGCCTCTCACTGCCGACCCGAGTGTCGCGACAAATGGTTGTGTTTGCTGTCCGCGAACAGACCAGTCGTAAAAATTACGAAGGATTAATATTACGTAGTCGTATTCTTACGAACGCTTAGTTTTAGTGTTTGATTTTTATTACATCATAAACAAAAAAAAATATAGAATGGATGAAACATACAACAAAAAAATAGCTCAATGGCTTATAGAGGAAGATGATAGCGATGCTGATGTTGCCGACAACACAAGTGATTAGGAAGACAACAGGGAAGTAGATAATGTACAAAATACAGACTCCGAAGATAACGATGATTCAGTTACGGATCCTGATTTTAACCCTGAATACGAATATGATCCTAACTTTCGAAAAATATTTAAAAAGATTAAATTCTAGATATTTAACCGAGAAGGAGACCATCAGGTCGAAGATCATGCTCACGGGGAATGTCAAGAGATTCTATCAGGCAAACTCAAGAGGAAAAAATAATAGTCTTTTCACCTTTCGATGCAAATCCATTGATTTTGCTGCATAATAAAAATTCAATTCGTGGCAAAGACGACAGTATACGGACTACTACTTCATCTGTCCTTCGAAATGTCCCAGCAATAAATGTAATTAAATAATAAACTTTATGAAAATATAAACTTTTTTTCACTAATGAAATGATAATGAAAATTGTTACTCATACAAAGGAATAAATTGTACGAGTTCAGGAGATCTATCGTGATACAACTAGTAATATTATTTCACTAGTGACTAATGTTGAAATGAAAACTCTTTTAGGACATACGCTATTTTCAACTGCAATAAAAATAACCACTTGTCGACTCGAGAAATGTTTAATATTAATCTTTGTGATAGTAAATATCATGAGGTGATGAGCCGAGAATAATTTAAATTTCTATTGTTGACTACTAAATTTAATGACAAACAAACACACAGAGAGGGAACCATAACAGATAAATTAACACCAATTACAGAATTGTGGGATGCATTTGCAGAAAATTGTTGAAACAATTGACACCACCTTACAATTTGAGATACGTCGCTACTATACGTTTAAATAAAAAATAAGTACCTTTAATACTAAAACAAAACAGGTCAGTAGGGACATCAGTTTATTATTTTTCCGCTGAAAAAAACGCTTTTATCATACAAACCTGAACAAAACAAAACTGTACTTTTTCTATCTATAAAACATGGTGACCCAGAACTAAATATTGATACAAAAAAAACCTTCAATCATTCACACATATAACCAAACAAAAGGTTCAGTTGATACACTTGATTAAATGTACCGAAATGTTAACTGCAACATAAAAACTAGACGATAGCATTTGTACTTGTTTTTTTTTGAAATGTAGAACATTGCATACATCAATGCAATATATAAGACACTGTTCAAATAGAATTGCTAGAAATGAAAAGCCCTTGAATGGGAGACTATTTAATGTACAATTAAGTGACGAACTAATTTTTCCATACATGCGGATGCGTTTGGAAAAACCTTCTTTCAACGAAATCTTTGGAGTCTCGTTTGTGATTTTTTAGGAGATTTTACAAATTTAGTACAGAGGCCGTCCCCAGGATCACGAAAAATTTGTTTTTACTATCCATCAGCTAAGCAAAGGACGACTACATCGCACTGTAGCCATTGTCAGCGGTCCATGCGTGCTGAACACAAAGCGATGTGTTGTGTTCAGTGTGGCAGATAAAATGTGTGACTGTGGCTTTGTTTTTGGCTAAATAAACTAGTATTTTTCAAATTAAAAACAAAATTTCTTTTGTTTTTGTTCCTTTTCTTTTGTAATTCTTGTAAAGTTAGTAATTTTCATATTTTTCATATCGATCTAAAAACATTAATATTTAAAATAGAATTAAATTAAAAATGTATGTTGAAAGCTCAAATTATCATTCCTCATATGTTTCTTTCTGTAAGATATATAAAGTAATACATAAAAAAATGTTGATTCCGTTTATCAAATTCCACTAAAAGTTTTAAATTTACTTCCTCATCTAAAATTAAAGTTGAATTAAAAATGTCAATCATCAATCGAAATCATTCTAATGATTTAATACAATTCAGGGATAGTTTATAAATATATTACCACTATTTTAGGAGAAAATCATTAGGTAAAATTTTTTCCATAAAATAGAAATAAAATGGTAGTTACGAAGGGTTAAATTAAAATGAATGAACACCCAATGGAAGACGAATATCCATTGCATCTCTTTCCATTGAATTTCTATAAATATTCGCAAATCATAACAGCAACTATTATATTTTGCATGTTGAAATTTACTATAATTATATTTCAACCTCTATTATAGCATTAATAAATACCACACATATGTATTTTGTCACAGAATTCAAATTACACCATTTGGTATGAAGTGGTTTTGTCGCTTATCAGTCTCGCACGTTAAACCATTGTCATTTTATTTATATTACTTTAGGCGCGCTCTTATATTTAGCGCATACAGAGATAATATTCATGAGATATATAATTCTTCAAATGATATACAGAGTTATGTGCGTACGCGATGGTTATGTCTGAGATCAACATACTACATAGTATAGCTGTGATTTGAAAGAACATTTGCTGTAGTTATCTCTCCACTTCTATGTGTAAATTTGAAGGATGAATATATCGCATGCTACGATATCCTTGTAGTCCGTAGAAGTTTCTAAAGGCTTTCGAGACATAACGTCAATTTACGGTGACTTATCTCTAAATTCAAGAATCAATTCCAAATATTTTAACGGTTTCAGTTTGTAAATCATCAGAACTTGCCATGGGAGTTCCGTTTGAAGTCGTTTGGACGATTTTTGATTTTGAATTTTAATAACACTTTATTGAAAGTCGTTTCAAAATATTCTGTTACAGTAGACGAAAAATGTCGTCTCTCTTTAGATCTGAAGATTCATTTCATTTGTCATCATTTCATCTGTCTGTTTCTTCATAGAGAATAATGGATGTACGACTACACCCATACTTTTATGTTTATTCACTTTTTTAACTTTTCATATCTAAAAACCCAAAATGGAACCTTTATCATTCGACTCCGATATTTGTCTATCAATCTAAGTTACAGCTGTTATCTAAAAACCTTTTAAAATGCCTATTTTTTTCTTTTTGTGTATACTATATGGAATACCTTTTGAAGAGCATACTACAACAAGTTTGTACTCTATTGGCGCATTATGCAGATTATAGTGCATTTTCAACATATGATGAAGTTAGAATATGTGTTACACATCATAAATTCAGTATGGTCTGAAGTTATCTAAGTGATGCGAAAATGGCATATGCTGTTGCATAGCCTACTACATTCAGAGCCTCTGCCTCCTTCTCCTTTTAAATTGAAATTTGAGCATAAGTCACTTTCAAAATGAAATTTGCTTTCCATGTCCTTCCTTTTAACGGTTGTTCGGGTTATAGTCCGTCGAAATAAAAACATGGAATGTAAATTTTATTTTAAAAGTGATTTTTTTTTTATGAAAAAGCACATTGAATTTTTTATAGATTTCTAATTTTCCAGAGAAGTTTTCCAATTTTTGTGTTCCTAAAAACCTTACTCAAACTATCATGAACAATAAAAGAAAGTCAAATAAAAGAAAGTCGTTCTCGAGTAAGTGATCAAACACTACAAGGCGCTCGTGTTGCCTACAATTTGACTACTGCTCCGTCTTAGGCTTTTAGTCAAAGGTTAGTAGCTCTTTTAAAAAGCAGACTATTTCGCTTCCTGAAGTTAGTATGATATCGATACTATTCCATTTTATTTCCCTCTGTATATTTATGTACAATGTATATCATATATATAAAATATAATTACAGAAAGAATGAAAAAAATGTTTCAGATACTAACAGTTTTCCGTCAACCGTAAAATACTAACCGTCCACGCCCTCTTTCGGGCAGTTCTACTCGTTTTTACAAATCGTTTCCCGTACTGCGTAGGGAAATAATGAGGCGCAGGAAACGATCGCAAGACGAATCTCAATCATAGTTAACTGCAATAACATCAAATTCGTCACATGTGAATTTGTTGCCTTCGATATATGATATACCGTCGACATATACGACCGTCATCGACTTTTCATATCGTAAAATTATCATTGACATGTACAACAAAAAAGTACATCGGAAAACGTAATAAGCATCTAAAAGCTACCGTCACGTAAGAGTTTACGTCATTCGTAGCCAGGAGATAGCCGGAGTGAACAAAAAGCGGAATTATATAGTAGGGTTTTTGAGTCCGCCAAAGACCATAAAGCACATCTGCTACACGTCCGACGTAACATTGTACGCGGCGTGCTAACTGCTTTTTATTGGCTAAGCGCTTCCACTTTTTTAGGGTTCCGTTTCGTGGTTCAACACCGTGTTTTAATTTTATAAACAATGAAAAAGAAAAATGTATTTATTAACGATTGATTTTATTGCATTTTTAGCAAAAACAAAAGGACAATACGAAAAAAATTTTTCGTTTGAAATCAAAATGAAATTCTAATTCCAATTATTTTTATTTTGTAGACTATAAAACAAAACTTGAAATACGTTATGATATTTTAATAATGCACAGTATCAAAAAAAAATACCATTCGATCGAAAGGTAACTGTCTCTCATAAAGAACGAGCAAGAACCTTGGCGGTGGATTTTCTAAAACCAAGTTAAATGTAATCGCAAACAAATATAAAATCACTACAAAAACAAACACATTTATGAGAAGTAGAGCTGGTTATAAACGTTTGTTCTCTGTATAGTAAAAAAAGGTAGTCCTGGAAACCGTTGATTTCAAAAGAGAAAAACCGCGGTTAAATCATAACCAATAAGTTTTTAAATTAAAATGAAATAAAATACTCGCTTCATACCTCGAAACTGCTACTAATCTGTCGGTCTCCTGCCAATCATCGCTTTATTGAAAACTTAAATGAAATGTAATTCTTATACATATATCCAGCAGTTTCAACACCGTTCCAACACGGAACATATTTTCGTCATAACGAACCATTTCAAAGTCGTCGCTATTTTTTTTCTGGCACCACGACAATTCTCACGTTTCTGGCGTACGACGTAAAAATCTGTTTAGCGCTTGCCCGGTTTTTTTTTCCGGCGTCCGGCTCCCAGCGCGCGGCCGGATAGGGTTTTTAAGGGGCTCGTGTGAGGGATGACGGTAAATATAAAAGGTTGGATTTCGATTCGCAGCTGATACGAGAATGTTTTGTGGGCTTTTTATCGGCGCAGTGGAGGCGGGGGCGCTGCGACGCCGTCGTACTGTGAACGAACTCGGACAGAGGGCGCTGCTATTACCGTAATAAAGTTGTACTAATAGGCTAGTGGTATTCTAAACTTATATAGATTTATGGTTGCGCGAACCGCTTAATGAATCGCTTTACCGTATTTCGTATATGTCGGGAGTTTATTTATGTTCCCTCTAAGATAATTAAAATTTTCGTAAAATTCGAATTTTTCTATGCTGTAAAAGCTGGGTGCAGATTTCATGAATTCTTGATTTCGTACAGGATAAACTGGTTTGTTATTATTTTGTATTTTAAATTTTGCCACAAATGATCCTTAAAAACGATTTATAGAGAATTTGAGATAACATCACAAATATTAAGAACGTAAAAGGATAGTATGAAAGAATAAAGAAAATGTAATACAGTCAAGAGTGTTTTAAACCGTGAAATATACTAATATCCATAGCCTTAAGATAGAGCCCCTTACACCTTAATTAGTACATTGGAAATCATTAATAGTTGCTCACTTAATATATTAATCTGTAGTACAAAAATTTTATGAATGTCCTTTTGCTGAGGTTATATCTCACCTGGCTATGGAAACAGCTAACTATAAAATCATCTGGAGATTTAGATATTTGATATAAGGACATTGCTTCTTGTAATGTGACCGCAATCAAAATTATTTCAAGACATTGGTCAGTCGTGATAATTTAGGAAAGCTCTCAACATTATTAAAGCTACTTAAATGACACTTATTTTACTTATATTCAAATTAATTTACATAGTATTATTAAGCTTATACAAAAGAAATCAACAAAGTGGACTCTTGCAAAGTAAAATTAAACTACATATAATGATATCTAAGGTAACATGTTGAGATAATAAGTGTCTTAAATCTTAAAGTTGTTACATTTATCAACAAATCGTACTTTTTAAAATATAATTGATTTCATAATGTTCCAAATATATATGAGTGCACGTTTCTTAATAGATCGTCATAAGAAGATGTTACTGTCTCTTTCACGTACAGAATTAAAACGCTTCAGCAAAGTGGACAAAAACAAATGAATCTCTGCTTTCTGAACATTCAGGGTGGATTGCACCAAAAGGAAAATGCAGCTCGTAAACGTTAACCGTAGGTTTGGCAGATTGTCCATACACTGTCTGACAAATTTTAAGGTTAATTTAGCAGTCAGCTTTTTTAATTTTTCGTACAATCCGCCGTTTAATTAAATACGAGACAAGAAAACAGTTTCATCTAATGGACTCCGTTTTCATTTGCAACGTTGTAACATTCCATGAAAACGTATCGAGTTTCGAGACTATAAAACAAATTTTTTATCAAGTTTTTATTATCCCATTGATGAAGAACACTTTTCTCTTTCCATAGATCTTTTTTTTTAGACCGAGGAATTGGAACTTTAAGCCCTTCACGCTAGCCCAGTGTGAGTCGGGAGTGCCAAGGATCTCTGTCCTAATCGCCACGATGACGACCGTAACCGTAAGCTTGACGTGCTCTCGGAGGTACGAAGCGTGAGCTCTAATTTGATTTAAGCTAAAAACTCATTGGTTTATGAGTCCATGATCACAATACAGCCTGATAAGCACCTTCCTATTCGAAGGCATCTCCCTTAACCGTTGTGCCGCCACCGTTAAATAAATAAAATAATTACACAGAGATTAAATTCTCAATTTTTTTTTTAATTTTTTTTTATCCTGTACGAAAATCAGAATAAATATATTACATTAATACGTTCATTTAATTAAGAATAAAAAAAGCTATATAATAATCTATAAGCACATCCCTTAATAATCAGGTTTCTATTCATGGCAAAAACTAATTAAGTCCGGACCGGTGAGTCGCGTAAGATGTCGTCACCGCGCACTGTGCTAACACACAAGTCTTAGTAAAGATGGTCAATTTTCTGCTTAGAGCTTCGTGTGCGGACCAAATTAGATTGACGTTTTTCGTACTGAAAGACTTTTTCTTATCGGCGTAATGTGAATGTTTGAATGTGGTAGAATTTGGAAAGCAGTGGAATTCCTGTAAATCGCCGTGAAGTTGTTTAGTTGCCTAATTGGTGACAGGGTTACATCGAATGGATGTGGTGAATAAATTCAATTATTTAATATTTGAATTTTAAGGTTTGCGTTATTGAGCTTCTGATAATTTTTGTTTTTAAGATACAATTAATTTATTTTTTAGTTCATAAATCGAGGAAAATACTCTATAATTTAATTAATTAAGTTAATTAAATTAATTAAATAAGTGTGGGTCTATGCAACTTTCGAGAAAAATTGAACCGAAAATAAATAAAGTAGTTATATAAACACAGGTTTTATTTGATTTGTTTGATATCTGTTCTTAACATACCTTCAAGGTAACGACTTACTTATCAATCGCCTTAGTCTTGCTTACATACCTTACTTTCATACCTTTTTTCTTAAGAGGATAATTCGTTTTAACTACCATCTCCTGCAGCGCGCGCGCCCTCGGCGCAAGGGTTATTTGGTCGTCGGCGTACAGACAGCTCATCCATTCGCAGTCTACATACAATCTTATAAATATATATGTGTATATATATATACATAAGATTTATCGATTATGGAGAAAAATACCAACTCAAAAATTCTACAGACATCCAAAGTTATAGTTTATGAAAATTACTATTACTATTAGACACATTATTATTACAAAAGGATATTTATCATGAAAATTTCCGAACACTTATAAGACAAATGGCCATGAACTTGACCATCTCAATCTCTTACCAGATTGCTTATGTCTATAACACTTCTATATCCGATGATGATTGCGTATAATTAAGTTTGAAAAAAGCTGCCCTGACGTTTCTTGTTCGTCGTGTTTTGAACGAATTATACATTCTTAAAATAGCATAGCCTTAACATATATCAACTGTTATGTTATAGTAACCTATGAAATAAAGATATTTTAGTTAGAATTTTATCTACGTAACCCTAAAAATCAAGTCCAAAGCCTAAGGGAAAATCTCTATCCGAGCGATTCAACGCAACTTTCTTGTATGAATAGCTCGTCAGGAACGAGTTCCGCGAGATGGCGCCCTAATTAAACTTCGTCTCGGCCCGCCGTCTGTCCGTACGTAACCTTTACCGTTTCCCACGTGGGGCGATGAGTCGGTAACAAGCAAAACTTTTACGGCGTACTAGTTCACCTTTTAAACGCTATAGCCGACGTCTGCGCATAACCGTACACTCGTCCAAACAATTAACAGCGTCGTCTTAAGGAGACGTAGAATAAATCCTTTTGTGCAGTTCAAAATAATTTCAAATACAAAATTTAATATGGAAAAAATTTCTTCTTGAGCTTGTCTCTCCATTAAACATTCACTCAGTAGAGAATTAAACACACCAAACTGAAAAGACTGCTTCTGCTAGATCACTGTGTGCAGATAAAATACAGTAAATGTGCTACATTATCTGGTAACTATAGAAGTGAAAATTTCGAGTCTGTAAATACAGCTCTAAAATATTTCAGTCTTTTGCTGCTTCCCAGGTAACTCCTTTGGTCTGCGATTGGTCAGATTTATTTATTGACGAAAATAGGTAAAAGACTTTTCTAACTGATCCTAATTTTTGTACTATTGTTATTTGATTATGACATACGCAGTCACCCTACGGACCTATATTTTACATTTTTAAATATTCTAAATTTGATGTGAGAACGGTTTTATTTAAGTAATGCGACTGATTCAAAACTTATCAAAAAACCTTTTGATGAATTAAAGCTCTTTCTTAGGGTCTATGAAACGACGCAATTTCAATCTTAATGTTCAGAATTATATTGTTTAATCTAAATTAATACAATGATATTGAAAAAAAATAATATAAATTAATTATGAAGTCAAAATGAACAAAAGTAATGGTTTGCACATAACATTGAAAATATTTTTCATTGTATCTATTTATCGCCAATTTTTAAAAGAAAATTTTAATATAAAAATTGTTTGCTACAGTTAAGTAATAAATATTTAAAGATACCTAAAGAAAGGCACCGCAAGTCAGACACGTATTACTACAGTATTTAACCCAATTACATCGATCGAATCATTGTAGTATTTCTATTATCTTCTGGCATCAGATCTTTTTAACAGCAACGTGACTATTCCATTAATGATTCTTTTTTCATTTTAACACGTTACATGAACAAGTGAATGTTATGAAACTGAATACCCGAATGGTCGTAAAGTTTAAATTAACTTACAATTTTCTCCAATACGTGGATAGACGGAGTTAAAATGAAACTTTTGAATTGGCAATCGTTGAGTGCTTTCGCTAGTCCAAAAATGAAGTTTATCTCCTTTAGATATATGGAACTTGCGTGCGAATATTTCTCATCTGATATCAAAAAGCCGAAATGATAGAGCGCAATTTTTTTTTTATATTTACTTTGGAACGCTATTATGAACTTATGGGTGACGAGTCTGGCAAGTTTCTTATTTTATTCACACCGTGTCACTGACGTTTTATGGTGCCAGCTGTAGTTTCTGCACGTTCGCTATTAAGTAGTTTTATTATTTTTGAAATGAATGAAAGAAGTAATAAAAAAAACAAATTCCATTTTGCTGTTTGCCAAAAATAGTAAAAAATGTTCCCTCAGTACATGTGGCTTCATCGTTAAGGTGCGTTCAACATTCTCTGTGCTCTTCCCTTTTTGCACCTTTGATCATAAACTGCATTCATTAAATGCAGAACAGATAAAACAAATATAATGTTCCGTTACAGTTCGCATATTATAACAACGATATAGATGAAACCTTACTGACATCGGGATTAAATGGAAGCATTTCGTGACTTTATCATTAACAAATATAATCTATCGATATCGTATCCGATTATTAAGCCATCCTCACTCAAATTATACTCGTTTGTACTGATGCGAAGTTTTAGTTCATTCCACAAACAAGGACCAAAGTAAACCGATTTTCATAGTTTGAAATAGACAGACAGACAGCAAAGCAAATAAAAGCTCATCAAAGCCATGATATTGGCTATGGCACTGCGAGAGTCATTACCAAAACGGGAACGACCTTTTGGAAAACAGAAGAATCAAACGGTCCTCGGTAAATCCGATCGATCCTAATGCAATATTCGAACTTATACAGCCTTTTTTTTCACTAAGCCTTTATCAATTTTTTCCCTCCAAAATGTCACGGAGGCAGATGCTCCGCGGGTTCCGCTTAAGCCCACATTTTAATTAGCTTCGTCAGACCTTTGACACGCAGAACTTTGTGGGCTTTTTTGTCCGGCCGCCCTCCGACGCCCGAAAAGGGATGGGAAGGAGCCCTCTTTATAGTTGGAAATTATTTTTTTTTCACCGTTCCCCGGAGCTATTAAGGAGATTAATCTTCCTCATTCGCCCTCTTCACTTTCAGACCCGAGCCGACAGGTAGTGCAACCCGAGTTGAATATAGATTATATCCTGGATAGTGGAAATTGTGTTCTGTTCCGTTCGAAAACCTGGAGGGACCTGAAAAAGGACTGAAATATTTCTGAAATATTATATGTTCTTTTATGTATCCAATATTTTACGTACATAAAAGTCACTTTTACGTTAAATTTCTCCTATAATAATCCAATATAAGTTTTTATGACGGCCCTCTTTTGAAAAATTTTGTTTTATATTTTCCCCAAAAAAAACTGACATTTTAAAAATTTTGAGGCCAAATATTTTTAGTCTGATTTTTACCTTCTCACTAAAGAAATTGAAAATATATGCAAAGGAAAAAGAAATCATGTGGGTTCTTTTTCAAAGAACAAAACTTACATTTCAGGGCTTTTAAAAATGCAATCCTGTTTTTAAGAATTCCTAAGACAATACAATTAAGGTTTCCGTTAATTTTGATTCCTCATTGTTTTTATGTTTCGAAATCTATGTAAATATTGAAAGCGAGACTGAATGAGAATCAAGAGTGAGATACATAGTAATCAAAAAGGAGGGCTGAAACTGGATTCTGTAGCAAGATCAGGATAGGAAATGAAATTTGCTTTCAAATTTATTTTATTGAGACAAGGGTTATACCTATTCTGCAATATTGATAAGTGATGCTAGAGTCGAGTAAATAATAACAAAGTCTATATTTATCAACTTAAATTATTCATATTCACAATGTACAATATGTTGTTTTACCGGCCAAAAAGCATAAACTCTGGGCCCATTAATTCCTATTGGGTCTATTCGCCTATAACAAATACAATAATAATTCGACTACAGTGCAAACCCTCTGTAACTAAATTATTAATTAATTCTATGTTATCTACATTTGCGGAGTAAAATGACTCTATCAACCATATATAGTATAATGGTCGGATACCAAAAAGGAACAATACATCTGCACCTGACAGGTGATGCTGTAGTCGGATAATTAACAAATTTTGTATTCATCGACAAAATAACTGATATTAACAATATTAGTTCCAAACGAAAAATCAAAAACTAAGAACGTAATTGATAGCGCTATGCTCCTGTAAATTTATATTATTCATATTTACACTGTAAATTTGCGAGGTCAACAATAAAATTTGAAAAACTTTTCTAATAATATGTAAGTATGCAAAGGAAAACAAGGAACCTACATGTCGCCTACTGGAAAGAACAAAACATTTGTCTGTCGGTTCAGCCGGTATCTACACAAATATCAAAAAATCACCCTCAGAATTTTTACAGAATTTACTTTTGTATCGAAGTCGCACGCGTCAGGCCCTTCCGCCCGTGGAACTCAAAGCTTTTAGGGTTCCTTTTCAGAGCGCAATGTATTGTGAAACCGAAAAAAAAGGGTAGAGTACCTTTTTTTCAGTCCGCCGTAATCAATGGACCCTTTGTGTCGATTCGGTTCATTAGGGCAAAGTGTATTGTTAAGTTGTGCGTTGTTAATACATTTTTTATTATAATATTATGAGTTTTGAAAGTATGGTCTTTTTTATATTAACCGATTTCTACCATTGTATACTTTCGTGTAATATTTGCTTGATAAAATTAATTGAATTTGGATATTACCACTTGTTATTTATGTTTTCATAAAATACAAGTATTACTTTAATTAGCCCATTTAAAATATAATTACTTATGTATTTTATTGACTTTACTCATTAAAAGGCTTTTATGTTCACGTAGTCTAAAAATGCATTAAATAAGGCTTGCAGTTGCCGATATTACGTACTCTGCGATAAATTAATGCATAGATTGTTCTACTGTTCTATTCTACAACTTGACAAAACCGCACCCTCATTCCCTAAAAGCAGAAATCGATTTCGATTCCGGAATCGATTTACGAGTGCAACTAGTTGAGTATATAAATTACTGTTTTAATACGCAATTTTGAGCGACTTGAAAGCGTTAAATTATATTAAAACTATACACACTTATCGAGAGCTGATGACAATGTAATAATATGGTATAATTGGACTGATATGATGATGGAGCTAGAAGATAGGCACAGGAACTAATAATAATAAAAGTAATATATCCTAGTTGTATTTGAGCTTGTTAAAATTATCTTAAGATGCATTTAGACCATTAGTGATTGTCAGGATTTGATGATGGTACCGGAAGGTAAATACGAGCACTCTATAAAAGAACAACGTAGCCTAACTGCGTTTAGGCTTGATAGAATTTTCTTCAAATGCACCTTGGGTCATGACTGGCTTTCTCTCTGATGATGGAGCCGGAAGGTAGGTACTAGTACTCCCAAATAGAACAACATAACCTGACTATGCCTGAACCTGTTGGAATTGTCCTGAATTGCATTTTGATCGTGATTGGCATTCACTGTTTGATGGTAAAGCCGGACGGTCGAAGTTGGAATTTCAGAGTAGAACAACATATCTTAGTCATGTTTGAGCTTGTTGGGATTGTCTTTAGCATAAGCGATTTTCAGGGTCGGATGATGGAGCCGGAAGACGGTGGTGAAAAAGGCTTTTACCATTATAATTTTCACTAATGGCCTCTTCCTCCACTTCCTTTTACACTCACTTTTAAAATTAACATTGTGTTCCATGTCTTCATTTTAACAGATTTTAGTTCAAGCAACCTTTGAAAGGAGGACATGAAACTCCATTTAATGTCATTTTAAAAGTATATGATGGTAGAGGCTCTAAAATAAAGAACAACGACATGCACTACTAAACCACGACACGTTTTTTACAGACAAATAACTGAAAAATAAAAGAAAATGTTAAATAAAAGTGTACCTTCGGAAATGTAAGAATATAATCAGTTATTCCATAGTTTACCCCTTTAAGATGATGTCGTACATATAGATTAGTATAATGGTAAATGAAAGCATCTATTATATTATTCAAATCACAATACACAATTCATTTATTTATGTTAATAGTAAAACAATTAATTCGTCATTTAAGAAAATATTGAAAATAATTATGTTATACAATAAAATTTTTAGTAAGATTGATTTTTTTTATCATTGACGTTATCTTGCGTAATGTTTATCACAGGAACAATAGCGGTATCATTAAACAGTGTAACAATTGGTTTATGGTAACTAAAATATGATACATGAATGTCGGAAGATACATGTGTGATAAATCGTGAAAACATCGCATCAATAGTTGTACCATATTTAGTCGTCCCTAGTGTTCTGTCAGAAATTAAATCTAAGTTCAGTTCATCTTTCAGAAATTGTACTGAACGGAAACCATCTTCTTTATTAAACTCAATATTAAAATCTCCACCAAGTATAAGTGGAAGTTCATGGTAACGTTTCTTCAATAGTTTTGAACCCCCTTCTGTGTACACTAACAATGATTCGTGGAGAAAATCTATTATATTTTTCACATTCTGATTGATTGAAATGTGAACAGTAACCATGACGATTTATTTATTCCAGTAACCATGACGATAGCGTAACGTCATTTACCTAACACTTGATTTTACTCCCATAAAATTCCATACCCCGGGCCTATATATGAAATCGATTCTTAAGGAGTAAACTCCAAAAGCAAATTGGCATTTTTTATGAACACGACAATAAGAACCCTTTGCTAAATTTGCACTCCTTGTTATCTGTTTGCTTTTCCACTTGTATGACGTACGATTTAATTTAAGAAAGATATCATAACGTGTGTCCCTCTTTTGAACGGTCAAAAGTAATTTTTTTAATTTTAGACTTTTCAAAGTTAATAGGTGAAGTTTCAATTTTATATAAATACGATTTTTCATAATTATTTAGATATTTTTTTTCCAAAAATACAATTTATTTATCGTAATAAAAAGAAGTATTCAAAATACTTTTTGGAAGGAAAAATCATGAAAAATATCCTTGAAACAATTTTTATCGTTAATTATTTATAAAATTAGTTAATTTATTGAAATAAAATTCCCGCTATTAGATGTTGCCAACAATTTATTGCGATACAGCTGCTCGCAGCACATTTCGGAATTTCGAATTTTAAAAACCAACTGGGCGTTTGAAAATCACTTTAATAATTAATAGAACAACGTGCGTAGGATACGGTGCGCTTTGTGAAAGAAATTTTTTTCTCAACGATATTTTAGTATGACTGGTGCCCCTGAAAATGCCGCCCGGGGCGAATGCCCCAGTTTCTCCCCCCCCCCCAGATCCGGGGCTAAAATGCCTTGACATATGTGCTGAATATGCCACCGATTTTCAATATTTTTTGAATTGTGAGCCAAGTGTACCAATTGTTCTAGCATTAAAAACTAATTTTTACATTTTTGAATCGTCAAATTATACATGGAAGTCGAGCGCTTTCCTTTGTAAGCGTTAGTCGTTTCGCGTCCGCTGCTCAATTATTTATGTGAAATATTTTATTGAGTAATAAATCATTTACGTTACACACATTTCGATTTTTTTTTCGATAAATGAAAATCGAGTGCTGCACTTGAGAATGGCCGGGCTGATTTGCCTGGTTTATTTTTCTTTCGCATTCGTGATTATGAATGCAAGGTTTATATGAAAGTAAAAAAAAACCCTTTTATTTTTTTTTATTGTGTCTGTCTAATTGTTTGGGGGATCTTCGGAAGGACTAAACCGACTTTCACTGGAAAGTAAAGAAACTTATGGGCCTGCATTTGAAGCACGTTTTATCCTAGACATATTTTAAGTTCCTGTTTGATAATTGAAGAATACTAAAAAATTAGTTAATATATCAGGACTGAATTAAAGGTAAAAACGGGTTTGAAATTAGGAGCAGGCCCGGAATCGGGATCTAGATGGAGATGAAATCGAGAATAAGAAGCAGGACATAAATCATCAATCGATATAAAAGTGGCATGAATCGTTTTATATCCACACGAGTGGAACCACAATCGGAAGATATGTATAATCTGAATTATCAAAGTTATTAGGCTTACTTGAGGTACGAAACTCTTTTAGTTTAACTGATTTCAGTAAAATTTAGCATGAAAGTAGTTGATAATCAGTGGAAGGGTATACGAAATATTTTTAAGGATTCCGTGAAATTAACCAAGAACCATTTTAGTATTACCGATTTCAATAAAATTTAGAAGAAAGATAACTAATAACCACTAAAAGAATATACGATATATTTTTAGGGTTCTATGAATAAAACCGAACACTCATATAGTTTTATCCATTTTAACAAAATCTAGTATGGAAATAGTTAGTTAGAAATCAACAAAAAAACATTTGATGCATTTTAGAGTTCCGTGAAAATAACTTGCAACCTGTTTAGTTTCACGATTACAATATTTTTTAGGATTCTATGAGAATTACAAAATTTCTTCATAATATAATGGTAATTATGATGATGTTACGATAACTGAGATACATAAACGCTGCAGCGATTCTAATATAAACCTCGTCGCAAGGGCTGAGTCACTGGCAAAGGTTCAAGGAAATAAACAAGTAACTCTGGTATAAGTGTGTCAGTTATATTTTCATGACTGACCAGATTTATGGCATTTTGTTGAGAGACAGTTTGCGTTCTGAAGATAGGCATGTATTAATTTTTATTACAGAGAATGATATCAGAAAATTATGTTTTGAAAAAGACAAAAAACCAACCCGTACCAATGCAGTAATTATGCGATCAACTAGCCAACGAAAAGTTAGAATACTAATAAATAATATTAACCTAATAAAACAATTTCATTAGAATACTTAATTTTGATTTTATTATTATATTTATTTGGATATGTCAGTACGGTAAGTATAAAGATTGGTATTTTTTTTTTATTTTCATAACGCTTAATCCTTTTAATTATCTTTGGTGTTCAAATTTGCTTTAAACCAAAATCAACAGAGACGAATTTCCATCAGATTGTTGTGTTACAGTTTTTCGTTGGTGCCTGAAACTGTATTCAATAAATTATTTTCCATGGTACAAAACTGGTAAAAGACAACGGTCGGAATAAACCTGACAAGTCGGTCGATTAGTTAGAGAAAACATGTTTTTTTGACAACATTTTCACTTATCATTTGTCTGTATTTTGTCAACAAGGACAGCATCTGAAATTTCAGCATGCAGTAATTACCTAGAAGGAACTTTTTTTTCTTTAACGCCTATTCAAGAAAACGTTTTTCTGACGTTTTTTCAAAACGTGGAAACATTTAATATATAAAAATAAACATTCAGCGTAAGAAGTAGCCGAACAAATCAATTTTACGCAAATTTATTTCGTCATGCTCTGATTTGCATGCTATTTATGTTCTATGATAGTAATAAATCCCTAAATTAAAAAAATGTGTATGTTGAATTCGTGTGAAGGGAGTTCCGTACGCGGAATGCTTATCACATTTTTTTTTTAAATCTGACCTAAATTTGTTTGTGGTAAAACAAAGTATGTATGACACCGGGTTGTAAGTGTGAAAAATTCTTGAATATGTGGACTGAGACCGAATGATAGAAAGTATTTTGATATTTCTCATGATTACACAGTAAATAGTCGTAAAGCACAGCTTCCTCGTTGCATATTGTCCAGTAAGTGAGAGTTGCGGTGATCCATTTCCCATTCCATCAATCCGCTTTCCCTCTATTACTCCCCCTCTCTCTTTTATCAGATAGCCGACAACGCATTTCTGACTGCTACGGGGTTACGACTGTCCATCTACTCTCGGGTGGCCTGCTTGCTAGTTTGCCTGTTGAAATGCTATAAAAACCTAGATGTGAAAATTTTCAGTATTGTAGTCCTAAGCGAAATATCAAGCGGAAAACAAGTGTCTTTTTCATATCAGTCATAAAAACATAGAAGGAAGAAAACCCGACGTCGATTATTGCAATGTAACTACAAATAATAATAATGGTCAATATGTGGTGAATTCTCGTATGAAGTCTAGTAAGACAGCGACGTAGCAATAGATTTTCTGTGTTCATCATTTCAGCAAATTACAATTAAAAATTGGTATATAGCCATTTCGATTCATCATACAAAATTATAATTCCCAGTTGGTGGTTTTTTTTCTGAGACTTTGTACCTAAATATCTTAATTGCATGAGTTATTTCTTCCTATAACGTGTTTCAATAGACTAGATATAATTCTTGCGCATAAATAAAAGCTTGTAATAGTTGGTAAAGTAAATTTCTTCGTGTCGTGTCAAAAACATCGCAATCCTATCAATTTTTAATTAAATATATCAACTTTGCGCCCATGGCTTCATCCACCTAAGCTTTTCACATTTATTTATAAATGTCTGATATTCTAATATCATTTCTTTCATTTCGTCATATCAAAAACATCACATCTCGCAATAAAAGGTAACTGCCTGAGCGACCGAACTGATCCGGCGGATTTTGAGCTTGCCGTCTAAACATAACAAAACGAAAACTCTTGTCTAAACAGCAATTGTCATCGCAACCGTTATGGCCGTTTGTGAGATCATCGCGGCGCTGGATTCTGTACCGTCTGTCTGAAAACATATGTCTGTCTGTCTGTCTGTATGTATTAATATCCTTTTATAATTTGCGTAAGGTTTGACAGGTCGTGAATAATTTGGTATAACACTAAGAGTATATAAAACTATTGCGCAAATGATATGCTGTATGTACGCATACGACAATTGTTCGTTTAACACACACCCTAACTCTTTGTTTATTTCAGTTTGTTGCTCTGCTTTTGCTCTTAAGTAAACTGAACTATAACAGTTCTTAACAATGAAACCAAATTTTCAGCGAAGGTGATATATTGATTTTTAGTCATTTTTATTGAACCCTTAACCATAAAATCGTTTGAACAATGTAGCCTACATTCCCGTTGAATTCTAACTATCTCCATACTTGATTTTATTGAAATTCGTGAAACTACAAGAGTGTTTAGTTATATTGACAAAATCTTTAAAAAGTATCGCATATCCTTTTTTTGATATGCAATTGTATCCATATTAAATTTTAGAAAAACCAATGAAACTGTAAGTCGTACCATATACCCTTTCATTGATTCCCAGCTACTCTTACATTTTATATTGAATTTTAATATAAATTCATATGTTGAAATCGGGTAAACTCTAAATGTTCTTATTTATTCTCAGGGAACCCTAAAACTCATCAATAATTTTTATTGCAGTTAGCTTCCTCCCACGGTTCAGCCAGTGCGAACATTCGAGTGCGAACAGTGAATTCCTACATCATTCATGTCAACTGCTGACATGTGCCCATCTCATGATGGGTACACGACCGATCGAAGGGTTTGAGAAGGAAAGGATATATTACCGAGAAGCGGGATCGCTATCCTTACCTTTCCCGCCTAACGTTCTCGATTTCGTCAGTTGCGATGGTTTCTATTTCGATCCTGATTCTACATTTCACACTTAGCAGCTTCATTCAGTTCAAATAATTATTCCATTTCTAAGTGAGTGATTTTCAATTTTCACACAGGAACCCTAAATTTTTTGAAATAAAAAGTACTTAAATGTAACCCTATAATCTCCTTTACCTTCCAGTGTAAATTTCACAGTGATCAATTGCGCCGTTCCGAAGATACTTCGGACAAACAGACAGACAGACTAAAAATTTAAAAGCATTGTTAACGTTTATGGATTTTTTTAATACGTAATTATTTTTAAATCAAAGACAGATACTTAATTTTACTCATATACGTAGATGTATATATAATTTCCTTTCTATAATGGAAATCCGATAACTGATAACTGTTGCTCAGAGGTTTCCACTAAAATCGTCGATGCATCTAACCTAAAATACGTACATCGCGTCACTTTCTTTAGTTACGCCTCTCGTTATTTTTTCGATTCCCGCAACACAAACTTCATTGGTTCATTCGTATAACAATAATAACAACACTGGGCACTAATCTCGGATCGTGAACAAAAAAGCACTATTGCGTCAAATTATTAATATAAAATGTAAAACTTCATGGACGTGCGGTTGTTAAAAGGTGGAACACTCATTTAGATAGCATTTTCAATGCGCGCCGCCATTATGCAGCTTTTTAAGCTATCAGTCATCTAATCAGATGATGTCGGCTTTGAACCGTGATCATGGACAAATTAAACGAATTGTTACAGAAAGTTAAGCGTACAGTTGGTTGATTATGCTAACAGGATAACGATGAAAATAATCAATTCGTTATCAAATCGATGTGAAGGCTATGTTTGTCAAAATACGTATTATATACGTACACGCAGTAAAATGCAACTAATTGATAGCGATAATGATAATAATGACAAAGTTTTCTCAATGTTACCAATTTTGATGCATTTCTTCCACTTGTTAAATAAATATATTCTCCGATATCGGTAAAACTCCAAATTTAGCAACTATTATAAGTGATGTAATAGTCAAAATTGCTACTTAACTATCATGTCTATGAAGCTTTGCATTCGTGTACTCACATTCATATATATACAAACCTATATGAATGCGAATGCATAATTTGCATACATGCTATATATGAAAAGTACTTGTAACTTTTATCGCACTGTGCCGACATCGAGGTCATTTTGCATATTTGACGGAAAGCTGGTCATTAGTGATGCATTCACACGAGTATAGAATAACGTAGTTTCTACTTCGTTTTAACTGCACAGTATAATACGAAGAAGGCATATGAAGCTGACTCGAATATAAATCATTTAAGTTAGCGTAATTGAACTGCAGGAACTATTGACAGTTCACCCATCGTTAGTCCACACTCATACTCTTTCAATACAAAATATACAGACAGCTAGCTACTACCTATATACTACTATGTTGATATACTACCTAGTTATGAATCAAATAATGTAATATTGTTATTTCTGCATGATGCCGGGGCACTCAATGGTTTTAGCCGATTAGCATTATTACATGACTTGTTTTTTCTGAAATTATTTTAAAGTCTTTAGTCATAAAACATACGAATTCAATATATTCTAGGCTACACTAGTATCGCTAGCTGAAAGAAATTTAGCTAGCAGTAAGTGTTTCCAGATAAGTACTAACAGATATATACTTTTTATATTAGCGGGTAATGAGTAATGACCCTATCAGGGATTTGAGAATCAGGATTCGATGAAAGGAAATACATTGAAAAACAGATGGCCATAATTCAGAACAACAAAGACACAATAAATCGCTACGGAACTACTTCAACCCTTGTCGTTAATCGGACTTGACTTGCAAACATACTAATTTCGGAAATAAAACTCCCTCGTTAGCGCTCAAATTTTGCTATAAGTATATCTCAATTAGCTGCCTAAAATATTCTTGAAATAAAAAATATTAAATAAATCATTCAGCATAAATAAGTCGTAAACATGTCATGTCAGACATAATAAAAACAATATTTATTTCTCTCTCGAAAAATGCATTCCAAAAATCAATGTAATTAAAATAAATATACCTAAGTACCTAAGAAGTAGCGACGGAGAGGAAGGCGAGTTGAGAGAGAATTGTCTACGCTTAGAGAATTTTATTCGACGATATAATTTTTATAATTATTTTTTAGTTTTATTTTTAGATTGCGAGCGCAGTTCGCAACAATATTTTATGAGTGCACTTGTCATAATGAAGCTTAATTAAAAAAAATTCTGCGTACTTGTGTACGCACGCACATGTACAAGAAGTTATTCATTAATATATTTTCGAAGGATGTATATGGTTGATATATCATTACTACGGTATTTTACACATTTGTGTACATTATGAAAAATTTAAACTAAAGATATTGGGTTCCATTTGACTCACACTTCTTTTCAATTGGACATTTTGATATTTTATTACAAGATTTATCTTTAAACTTTTTTAGCTCTTTCACTAAAACAGTAGTAGATATAGTACTGAAATTATTAGTAATGTTTTACCTTCATAACTTTGTAGGAATAAATTTTCAGAGAAAAATCTAAAAGCCTTAACTGAAATACTTGAAATTTCGATAGGTAAAAAACAAAGAAAAACCGAAATCATTCTACACATCGTTATACACATCTTACAGATGCATCTATCTATCCATTTGTCACTTTTTTTTTAAATATTTCTACCCAAATATTTGAACTATACCGTATTAATACATATAATGCTAATATGTTAGCATAATATGTGGATAAAGTCCCCACGTAACAATGAATGAAACAATTTGATATCCATTTACGCATTATCATTTTATGCTTTCGCTATTTCATAACTGATGCCGCCAATGGAAAAACGTTTTTGATTTTAAAAATATCAAACTCAATCAATCATATCAAATAAAACTGTTATTGATAGGTTTAAAATTACACCAAGAAACTAATTTTAAAAAACTATAATAATTTATATGTGATTGTTCTATTTTAATTAACTAAGCCGAGTATTAAAATAATCATTATTAACTATTGTTTATGTTAAAATAATATTAACCTGTCATATATTCTTTATGGTAAATTTCTCGCCTTTTGCGCGTATAATCCTTGCACTGTCTGCTCTGTGACATCGCTGTAATTTGTTGTACTACATATGATTTCTAAATGATTAAAGTGATCTCGAAGCAAATAACGATTTGATTGCATTAGTTTAACAGCTTACGGGCCCAGGCGCTTCCATTGCGCCACTCTGCTTTTAATTCTGAGAATTTTCTACCAATATCAAAGTTCCATTTTGGTGATGAAGCGCTAGTTCTTTCTATATTGATATTTGTCATTTATCCGAATCAGATGCTGTGGTTACTTTAATAAGTGTCACTTTCTCATCTTGCAACAATTTTTTCTATTTTGTCATATGTATTAAAGCGGCCGAGTTTTTACACCACGGATCTTTTTCAGAGTTCACTGAAGAACCTGTGAAAGCAGGGGCTTAGATTGAACTTCTTTGGTCCTTTTTTTTGTGTTTTTACTTGGACCCGACTTAGATGACATGGACATATTTATTACACGTATAGCAACGCCGACTATTTCTAAATGGTTTCTTGAAACTTGTATTCCTTTTATTTTATTAGTTTGCCGCAAAAACAGCTGCTACGCTTTCACTGATTTTCACATCTTAAAGTATTTTTGATTTAACGGAATCATATCAATGATTCCTTGGGTTCGTAGAGTTCTCTTTTCAGGGTTCCCGAACATGCTGTCCGTGCCCATAAGAAACTAGCGCTTAAAGTTAACAATGAATGAATGATAGCAGACGGCACCGAAGGGCGCGTCGGTGAGGGTCGGCACGGGCAGGAGGTGTGCCACGGACTTTGGACTCGGTGGCGACGCACGACTTGCGATGAAAGTGTAGTCTCGAGGAAAGACGTCTATCACCATCGGCGTCTGCTGGGCAAGAACGCGGGCGGCGGCCTGCGAACGGTGGCACGCCGCCTGAAAAATACCGGCCGGCTGAAGAATACCTCCGAAGGTATTCAAACATAAAAATTAAATTGTAGCTACCTCTCTAAACTATGAATAAAATTTACAAGTCAAGGGGCGGACAGAAGGGTATGCGAGAATGCCATCAGAATTACCACACCACTGTTCAGACTGAGTTAATGTGTGAAAATAAAATGAAATAAAAATAAAAAACCTATAATCAGCTATTATTTTCAATTCTGAACTTTCGAGTGCAATAATCATAGGCTTATATATATCTAGGATACCAGAGAAAAGTACAGTTCTGAGTTTTTCGTTGTCCACTTTAAAGTCAATATTGATAAGTTTGTAAACTTTAGTTGTAATTTTACTCTCCATGTTACTCCTCCATATTTGAGCGTCCAGCTAGATTTGTTGTACATAACCCTTCTCGCTGCAGGATCTTGCAATCCGATGATTAGCAAATAAAAGAATGTTACATTCGACAACAGGAGAGAAAAATAAAGAGTATAAAGGAGTTTTGACGGTTTGAAAGTGAAGAAAATAGTTTGAATAGCGGTAGAAATTAGCTTGTTTCTTATTGAAATAAGTTTGTTTTTAAATTATTACTTTTTTCTTCAATAATATTTAAGCTTGTTTTTAATTTTTTTTTACTATTGTTTATATTTTATAATTCTCAGCTGTAGAACCCTAACTCTGAATGCTAGGGAAATTTCGTAGTCTGTTTGTATGTTACGGTTTTGTCTCAATAACTGCTGGAGTTACGTAGTTACTATTTATTTCAGTTGTTGAAGTCATTTGCATTTATTCCATGAAACCAAATCGAAATCTATTTTATTAAAATTTAATACAATATAAATAAATTAACTCCAAATTATTTTTTATAGAGTGCGGACAACTGACTTTAAAAGACTAGTAATGAAAATGTTAAAAATAAATCTTGTATATTTTTAAGTCGAATCCTTTTTTGGTTTTTACTCCAAAGCGCACAAAAAATAACGCAATTTTAATTACTGAAATAAAGAAAAAAATAGTTATATACAACTGAATTTTATTATTACATTTTGATACAGTATATTTTTATTTATTCAGTAACTGAAAAAGATTTTCATTAAAAAAAAAAGAAAATCTATTGCTCAAACTCTAATTACACTTTAGAGATTTTTTAGCTGAAGTTCGTTCATCAAGAAAGATACCTTTTCAATATTCGACGAATTTAATGATATCATGATTTTTATACATTAATAAAAACAATATACCATCAGTAAACAAAAGGTCCTCAGACTTGAAGGAGGAAATTCATTAAATAATTTTACAGACCCTTTTGAACACGAGTGGAGTTGAGTAGCCGACGTTTGATTTATTAAAACACTCCACGGAATTGGCGTGCTCCTTCAAAATTGAAAATTTTATTTGAACGCTGGCATATAATTGTTTGCGATATATTTTCTTTGTTTAATTTCCTGCCCCGGCCTCGTTGGCTGCCGTTCGCGGGCCGTAACAGTTTTAATTCCACGAAATCGTCATGACGTTGTTTATAAGCAATTACAGTTGTTATAAACTGAAATTGAACAGTCCATCAAAACTGTTTAAGTATTAAATCGATTTAATTGATCGCCGTCTTCCACGAACTTTAATGGTTATTGCTCAAATTGAGCAATTTTAAATTCGACTTCCTAACGAGCCTAGTTAGAATATACTATATATATCAGAAATGAAATGATAGCTCAACAGTCACCATGGCCGACCAAGCGGTGGTAGGTAACAAGAGAAACCCACAAAAAAATTTCATAAAGTCTCTCTGTACAATATTACAAGGTTTCGGTTTGGCCAACTGTTGGTACGAAACCGGAGGGCCTAGTCGAGTGCCCAAAGCGGTCTCGTTGCTGTGGACCTGCGTGTCGATGACCTACCTCACCGCCGTGGTCGTCAGCGAGCTGATGGCGAACTTCCGGTCGGATCTGACGGTCGCCGAGAGGAACGACGCGATCGTTTTCACCTTAGCGCACCCCGTGATAATATACAAAATAATGAACCTGTACGTACAGAGGAATAAAATAAAGGTTTTCCTGGAAGCGATGCTCGAAGACGAGGGGTCCATAGACACTAGCGAGCAGATCGAGTTCGAGACGGTGAAAAAGTTTAAAATGCACTGCTTCATCTTAAGCCTGTCGATGTTCATGGCCATATCGACCGGCACCATAAACGCTATTACATTTTATTTTCTTGAAGGTATGCTTGTATTTTTTTTGTTTTAGAAAATTATAGTTAAAATTTGAATATAGTCAACACAAGAACAATTCTTTAGAGTAAATAAATCAATATAACGTTGCAGCGTTGTCTGTATTTAGTATTCCAGGTTTGTATGCATATTGTTGATTTAACTCGCCACCGAGGTGTAGCTTCCAACAATTTTTTATTTCAAATTTAGAAGCTCAAACGTTAAGACCCTCTACGTAGGCGCAGTGCAGGTTGGAAGCTGCAAAAAATCGTTGTCTCCAATGCAATAACATCGACCGAAACCGACAGATTAATTAGGTCTCCGAGGAACGGAGCCTGTGGTTTAATTTGACTTAGAACCTCTTGCACCATCTTATTTTAAATTGACTTTTAACAAAAAGTAACTTAAAATTAATTTTGGGTTCCACCCCTTCTTTTTAACAGATATTAGCCGTCAAAAAAAGACATAAGACTCTAGTTCCTTTGAAGCGGGACTTACTATCAAAGTATGTAATATTAAAAAAGTGGTTATACGTTATTGGCATTTAGAGGAGGAAAAACACAATTCCTTGTATGAATGAAACACTAACAGGAATGAAACAAGAGCACATAGTCGGCGCCCGCGCGCGTTATAACTGCTCTATAGCCAACGTCGGCGTAAAGTAAAAAATCAACCACGATAAGCAATTAGAAATAATTCCATACATGAGTTAAGTCTCTTATAGAATACCAAAGAAATAATTATTTTATAAATAATATTTACAACCATATTTAAAATAAAATGTTAATTTGATGAAAGTAGATCATATTATACGAATAAATGATGTCTGCATCATTTTAATTAAAAGCACTAAAATAAAAAAATAAATCATTTATTCATGAATAAGACCGGAATTCTGCAAGTTGATAAATTATAGAATAATATAACTAACTTTTATCGATTATCACGTAAGTGTTTCGAGAAGGAATTACGATTAAAGTACTAATACGCGACTTGAGAGCAAAGCACAAAAGAACAATTGCGAAATAAAAAGTGCTGCTATTTATTATGATATGCTATCGTTACAGGCATTCCCGTCCGCACGTTGGTGCCCTACTGGCCCACCAGCACCGACCACGGCATGTTCGTGAACATCATCAAGTTCTTGGTGAACTTCCACTGGTGGTACATAGTGACCGTCATGGTGGGGATGGACGCTCTCTCTCGTTGACGTCCCTCATTAATCTCGAAAGTAAATTCAAGCAACTGCAGCATCACTTCATAAACCTTAGGACGGAATTTCTAGAAAACAGCAAAGGAAAGAAGAAGGAAGACTTAGAGAAAGCAATGGCTGATGGATTTATAAAGGGCGTGAAATATCATGCAAAGACTTTGTGGTAACTTTTATACATTTTCGATGTTCCTAAGAACTTTGTCTTTCCTCACGAAACATTAAAGCATTGTTTAGGTTCTTTTTTTTTGTCTACAAAGCACTGATACGTCGATACATTTTACACTCATAGATTCAAAATAGTATCGTAACTTTTGATAAGATTGCCACTTTTATTCATGAAGCACAGAGAAACTACGTTATGTTATCTACATTCACAGATACAAATAGAGACGCATCTTTTGATGAAATTGCCACTTTTGCTCTTGAAGCACTGATGCAACTCTTTGTTTATCTTAGTTTATAAGTAAAAAGAGCACCTATAGTGACTTTTTTTGTGCTTGTGAAACATTGACTGACAACAATATGTTTTTGTATTTTTAATAGTATTCGTAAGACAATTGCAAATACTATTTTGCTAATTAACTACCAGATCAACATATCAGGTAATATAAGTTCGGATTCTTTCACGAAAATGTAATGTTATTTGTAACTGTATGTAAATGACAATTTCATTTTTATTATAGGAAATATTTAATCTTTGGTCAGTCACACTAATTCAGGATTGGTCAGTTTTTTTATTTTATCACCCGTCTCTTCATGTATTATGTTACCTATAGCGAACAGCGTTAGTACAATGATTGCTTCTTGGTGCGTCTACAGCCGGTTTAATAATAGAATATTCTAAGAGTACCGCTCGCGCAGTTTTGCTGGATGTCCCGCGACCATTTCAAAAGTGTAAGATCAAAGTTCAAGATCCAATTTTAAACACAGATGAACTTCTAAAGGTGGAAATCTATTAAAAGAAGTAGAAAGTAACTCATTTAAACAATTTTTTTATTTCTTGTCGAGACATTTTAAGTTATTACCCGATCGTGAAGAGCATCGTATTCAGCAGTAGGCATTACGTGTTTGTGCAAAATTGATTCTACACACTCACGAATGAAAAAGATTTGAACAAATCGTTTGCTCCGTTCGATCGCTACGTTTGTTCCAACTGGAGGGACATTTTAGGACGTGGAATACGGCTGCTAAGAGTACCATTATGCTTGTTATATTTTCGTAACTAAACACAATGGCGGTTTGATTTGATGTGAAATAATCCAAATACAAAAAAAATCGTTTTTAAGAGTTAAATAAAACGATGAATTTAGTAATTAAACAGAATTTTGTACTCTCGTCACAAAAACGAACACAGAAAAATGGTGAAGGCCTCTTGTCCTTTTCTTGTACTGTCAATAATCTTCTGTTGAGGGAGAACGACCTGAAGGTATTTATTAGTACTTAAAAATGATATTGACTACTACAATACACTGAATATCACAGAGGTATTTATAATAAATATTCATTTATAACTTCTGAATTACGAGTGAACATAAAAAATGTGTATTGAAACATATATTAGGTTCCCTTATCGTCGCTATGCTATGCATATAAATGCGCAATTAAATATGAAATATTATATAATAAGGAAATCACCCGTGACCTTTGACGGGACTCTGATTATGAGATTCAAAATTAAACAACGTATTCCAAATAGTAAAACAAGATTAATTCAAATGAAACGAATTCTTTCATCTTTTAATAAAATTTATGAGAATATTTGTTACTCTGATTTACAAACGTGATTTACAAGCCAAAAATACCCAAGAAACTATTTTAAATTTATACTAATATTATAAAAAGAAAATATTTGTTTTTCTTTTTTATTATTTTTGTTTGTAATGAATAAATTAGAAAACAAATGAATCAGTTTTAAAAACTATCTCATCACTAGAATGCTCTATTATCAAGGAGTAACATGGCTGTATTTTATTTCCAAAAAATTAAGGGGTACCTACGAAAACACCAATAATGTGAGCCGAGGTTTAAAAAAATGATAAAATTCCTTACATCCATCGCGTTGTAAAAACTAATAATGATAGAACAAAACACTGTAGTTTTAAACAACATATCTATATCTACACAAATATTTGCAATACCGAATGTCCAACTATCACAATTATGTCGCCATAACTATTATTTTATATTTAAAAATTAAATAGAAACCCCGATAGGAACTATACCACGTTATTTGCAACTTAGTACTAATTCTTATCCAAATAAATCAATTGGTACCCAAGATTGTTTTAGTACCTGTAGATTCCTTTTTGAATTAGATATTCGATTCAAAGATATCATAAATTTGAAAAATGCGCTCACTTATTAATTTCGTAAAATTCCAATTGAATCAAAAATTGGATAAAAGGGGGGTTGAATTATGCATGAAACTTTCTAATTGAGTGATGTACAGCTATGAAAGGTATCAATTTTGCTTCTTGTAAATGATGAGAAACGTTTCTCACAATTATGGGAGGGTCATTAGCGTTGTATAATGTGTGAAAATTATTTCACACATAGAAATCTACATTAATACAATCGTATCCCAAATAACGTGGCTAACATTTTATTTTGACATTAACATTTGTCCCGGCTTCATATAAGTTGGAACCGTGACCGGTAGCGGTATCTGAGTTGAAAAGTCGACGGCGGGCACCATCGAAAGTCAGAACCGGAACCAAAACCTAGACTCAGAGCGGAATTAGAATCGAGAGCAGGAATGAGGTTAGGATTTGTAGCAAGTTCTCTCCATATAAAATAACTATAACTATAGTTCAAAAATGATTTCTAAGGTCTGTAGTACAGACCTAATAAACTCATGTACATGATAGTATAACAAATTGCTATACTATTATTATTGTAAAAGTATCTAACATACAAAGATCTTGTAAAACAAAGTTTGAGCGAAGGGCGTATTACAGGATAGCTGAATACTCAAGCGGTAAACACATCAGATGGATGTCTTAGCTCCAGCACAACAGGTATATCAATTGAACATTTAGCTAGTTACGAGTTGGTAATTAGGGAACATTCTGCATTCATTGTCATAATTAGCATAATAAACCTTTATATAACTGTAATAGTTGCTTAAGAATTAATCATAAAATTAGGATTTAAATTCTAACACAACAATGTAAATTTAAAATGAATTGAAGTATTCTCATAAAACACATTAAATAAAAATATATATAAATGTGTGAGGCCAGATAGAAACTCATAATGATGAACTAACTCGTAATGATAAATGATGATACTCGTCAAATTTTAATAATTTCTGTGAGTTTAGGTCAGAAAAGTTTTTCATTTTAATTTATGGGCTATATAGTACTATATACCATAACATCAGAGACGATTTTGTAGAAGAAATTGAAGCGTATAATCCATCCACATTTCCTAGCTATTTTATTCTCCGGGAAACTGATATTATCATCAGTACATAGTAAAGTAAAAGTTTTCTTTTGATGCACATACACAAATTAGATATACACATTTTTATTATTCAAGAATGAAATCGTCACCCTCGTTAACAGATCCGAGGTATTGCTCTCATTTTTTTCCTTTGAAATATTATGCGACAACCATCGTATTATAAATCACTTTTACAAGGTTTTGTACAATACTTTTTCGTCTTTTTCTTAAATACAGCAAGGAATAACATACGAGATCGCAAATAATAAAACAAAAGCTATTTGCTTAGCTGACAATATCAAGCCACGTCATGTGCACATACGTATAGTAAATATTTGCCAGGCATGAAAAGGGACCAACGGCCTCTACCCTAGCTATCTCTCTTTGCTCTATTCTGATATGTATGATATGCCTAAGTCGAGTCTTAAGATAATAGAATAAGGAGTTTTTTGTTTTAGTTTCTTGTTCTCTCATTCTTTTCTCTTTCATTATGAAATCCACGAGCAAAGCTAATTTATAGGTATTTCCAATTGAAGTCCAATTTTAACCCTAGTGTCGGTCCGGGGTCAATCTCGATCATCATGTCGATTATTTTAATGCTACGATTAAAATAAACATCTGAAATCGAAAAATAAAAATTCTACTTTTGAGAAATTAAATACGATATAAATGGTAACATACTGTAATAGATGTGATCGCCCGAATGTGAATGGGCTGCAGCTAATAGCGGATAAAAACCTTAATTTTGAACTAAATGGCACCAAGGTTCATTCACTCGTACGGACATGGGATGGGTCTTTACACCCTCTCTATCGACTAATGATGCTATGCCCATCACGATCTTGGTCCCGGTCCTCGTCCCTGATTTCAATTTGATCTAGATCTCGATTTTGGTTTCTATCCACTAAAATTAATCCTTTGATTCAATTGCAGTAAAATTATCCTATTTTTAAGTTCTCCTATAATTTCACACGGTAACCCTAAATATGTATTATATTATTATTATATTTTGTATAAAAAGTCACGAAAACTTTCTTCGATGTTAGATGATTTAAGAATCTTCAAAAATATTATTTTTACGTATTATTTAGCAATATTGGTAAAAGAATATCAAATTGTTGGGCGACTGGCTACGCTTTACCCTCCTTAATATTTTTTTCCAAATAATTTTTCGTAACTTAAAAGGGTGTGGCCTATTTATGAAGCTACACCTCACTGAATAATCCACTAATTGTAGTAACCACAGACATGTGCGTATTTGTGTTTAATAGCTCAAAACCAAAATCACTGAAAGACAAATAAAATTTTAAGTTATTATTCTAATTATACTATAATTTAAGAATAAATTATTCTCCTATATATAAAATTAAGAAACAGATTTCTTTGAAACTGGGTTAGTCTGAACGCAAATTAGTATTTGGGAAAAAATTTTTAACATTTTGTTATCGTACAACCAAATAGCGCCATCTCTCGAAACATTAGCTTTTTTCAATCGTTTAGAATCACCTTAAAGTGTTAAGTACACTGAAAAGTCGAAAATAAACCTTTTCTCAGGTACTTTTATAAATATTTGCAAAAAAGATAATATAAAAGTTAAAGCTTCGCTTAAAAGCTTAATTTGTTTATTTCTTAGCGAGGAATAAAAAGGACCAGAAGTTTTCTTGTTGTCTCTAACAGTCTAAAAGTAATTTTAATAATAGTGATGAAAAACTGACTGGAAATGACAAATTGAAGTGTACGAAATTATTAAAATTACATAAAAACCAAAAACATTTTCCTAATAAAAAATACACATGGTTGTTTATTTATACTTTTTTTATTAAAAGAAAATATAGCAGAAAAAATTATTTGTTGTTGAACAATGTTTATTTAATAAACAAATAAGAAACGAGTAAAATAAATATTTTCGCAACATGAGAGACAACAATATGATATTTAACGAAAAATCTATTCATATACCAAAATTTTTTTTGTGATAAATGGAAACCGCTATGTGTATTTTGTCTGTTTTTTTTTATGTTTAGGTCATTTATTCGCTTACTATGAAGCTAGCTAAATATACACGCGAATGATAAACTTTCGAAAAAAAAAGTGAGTTTTATCTTCATATTTCTGTCACCAAGGATTCTAAAAGTTCTTTCAGTCCTAGGAAGCCGCACTATCCTCTAGCAATACAGCCCAAATTTTATTTTAAAACTACTACCATTTGCTACGTCTTTGACCGAATCATAACTGTGACCAGTAGTAGAATCGAAACTGCACACTGGACGAGAAATAAATGTGGGATCAAAATCAAGAGCGTGACCGAAACCGAAATGAGAAGCAGTAGTGAGAGCAAAATTTAAAGCAGGACCGGGTTTGGGACTAAAATCGGAATCACTTTAGATCAAAATAGGAGTCGGAATCAAAAGAGGGATCTTAATTAATGGAGCGATATACAAGATGGGAGAATTCATTTTATATTGACGTGGACAAAACTACGGGCAAAAGCTAGTAAATGTGTATAGTTATAAATTTATAACGGCGATTTGTTTTCGTGAAGTTTATTCAATTTCAAAAATTTTCGAATCAACATGGAATATAAGCAATATTCTATTCGCTTAAGACTTTATTTCCATAATAATGCCCCAAATCTTCTTTACAGAATTAGTATACCTCATCAATTCACCTTGAAATGTACGCAATACCAATTGCATGTTTACAATTTTCAGGTGCGCACAGAATTTACAGAATGCTCTCGGCTCCATCTACAGTGTACAAGTGATCCAAAGTATATCATTGCTTGCCATGAGTCTCTATAAACAAGTTGTAAGTATATATTTTTATTTATATTACTCTTATTTCCCATAAGGATAAGCAGAGACCACAGATTTCCACATAGTATGGTCCTTGCATATCCCTCTTGCTTCACTGATATCCATCAATCTTTTCATGGAGACTCCTTGATTTGTTGTGCTTAAAATATGACTCTTTTTAATATACTACCAACTTGGCTTGCATAAGATTTTCCAGAGCAACCCTTGCAAACGTTTCCATCACACATATTCGCTCTATAGATTTGTTTTATTAGACTATTTTCATTTCTCTTTTCCAGATGGTCAAATCATTGCAACATATCTGTTTCTACTCCAGTCACTACATCTTCTTTCAAACTACACCGCTGTTTGAAATCACTATTCTTACATTTATCTTTAAAAGATACCACTCATATAATACTGAGTTCGAATTGCTACTGCATTGATTCTACTTTCACTTTTCTTCTGCTAAAGATACTCCACTTTCAGTACCGCAAATAAGCGTAGAGATTAAGATTCCATTATGGATGACCAAACGCACATGTTGTGGGACATTCTTAGTATACATAGACAAGAAAGGCTCTATTCACTTTATTTCCTGTGCTCACTTTCCTTTCAATATCTCTATCGTCGTCTTTTGTAAAACAGACTACTCGAGTACACAAATTCTCACTAGTTCGAATCTCTTATCTTGTGTATATTATATCGCATTCAGTCGTACTTTCGTTTCTTTCACAGGCCATGATCTTAGTATTAAGTATAGTTAAATTCTCTTACCGTTAGTTCCACAGTACTAATCCAATTTCTTTATTGCACGCCTCATAAGCGGAGCATAGAGGTAGTGCTCTACTCTCGCCTTACAAAAATCAAATGATTTTTTGAACTAAAAGTGTCTTTATTTATTTTTATCACACTTATATAATAATATTTTCACATGAATATCAAGGAAAAACACTAGTTTCAACACTTATGACATTTTTAAAAGACATTTTACTTTTTAAGTTAATGAAAAAGATGTTTAACAAAATTATTCCCACGACATCCGTGTGTCTGTATGTATCCATACTCGCGTGGTCACCATAACTCCCGATAAACTTATCTGATCTAGTTAAATTTTTGAACTTAAGATTTTTTCATGTTACTCATAATGTACTTATAAATTTATATATATTTTATATATAAGTTTATAAATTAATCCTCATTTTCGTTTTTAGTTAATTAAATTAGTGAATGTCAGTTAATCAAAAGAGGTAATAATGGTTAGGGCCAGGTGAGAGCTATGGTCTCTGTTTACCCTTTGTGATACAAGCGTGAGCTTATGTCGTTATACATATTATTACTATTACAGAAAATAGAATATACGCTAACAACCGTGACAGCCAATATGGCTTTCATAATGTGCATGCTTGTTCTCACTGGGTGCTACATGATCGCGGCAGGTGACATCACTTATCAGGTTGGAATCATATTATTTTTTACATAGTCTACACTTTTTTTATTTAACGTATAGTGTCTACCTACCCTTCTGAGAAAAAGGCGTAAGTTTATATTATTATTATTATTGAGTTTTATTTTTCTTTATTAGTAAATAACTGTTAAATTTGACATCGGTAGCTTCAACGATTTCGATATTCCATACAACAGTATGTACCACTGTCATCCTTTAAGGATTGAATTTCTGAAAATCTTTTCTTAATACTCGCCTACATCATAACACAGATCTCTCTTTCAATTCTCTAAATTCAGTAGCTTGGATTGTGTGTTCATATATCAATCAGTCAATGTACTTTTGTATATATAGTATTATTATATTGTAGATAATATTATGTTTAATGCCTTTGTCATTACTAGAACTATTGTCTATTACCTTTTTTTAACAACTTATCACTTAGCATTACCTTTAGTACCTACTCCACCACCATATAGATTAGAAATTGTATAATGTAATTTAGCGCTCTTATATCTAATTTTTCGTTCATAATAACCCATTTAAATTTAAGGTGGGGAATTGCAAATTAACTTAGAAATGATGTATATTAGATATTACTCAGTTATTAAAAATAAATAGATAAACATTGCATATCTACAATTTCCTTAAATAATTTAGCGATACTTATCAGAGAAGTACACTTTTTTCAATATTGGTAAAAATAGTGATTACCAGCAAATAATCAAATATATGAACCATTTTTAGGAATCAATTAACAGTGTTCTTTCAGGCCGGTTTAGTCTCTTATGCAATGTTCAGCTGCGGATGGGAACATCACCGCAATCTCCGCTTCTTTCTGGTAATGGGCATCCAGCGTGCGCACAAGCCTGTCGTGATGACCGCCTTCGGCATCTTCGATTTATCCTACAGGAACTTCATATCTGTCAGTAACGTAAGACGTACTAACTTAAATACTTATTTTGTTTGTTCTAGTAATAACTATGAAGTTGTCTTCAGAATGAACTGGTAGAATTTCATAAACTCATTTATAACACCACATTAGAAGTTTTATAATATGATCATTTTTATCTAAAGAATAACTAAAAAAACAATTGTATTTATCCACGGCTCCATCCACGAGGGTATAGACCGATTTTCACAGAGATTAATGATTTTCAGAGAGTGAATAGTGATTCTAATGAAATTATTAAAATTATCACAGAATACAATGCGATTTTCATGCAATGGCTAGTGGCTCTCAACCTATGGGATCACTGAGTCTAGACAAAAGTTCAATCTTATCAAAACACCATCTTTAAGCCAAAGTTTAATTTTTTCTCTAAATTGATTAAAAAAACTGTATTAAACACTAAAACCTTTGAAGGATGTACAATGTACT
This sequence comes from Eumeta japonica, assembly GCA_005406025.1. NCBI lineage: Eukaryota > Metazoa > Arthropoda > Insecta > Lepidoptera > Psychidae > Eumeta > Eumeta japonica. The sequence continues at coordinate 52,135 of BGZK01000768.1, forward strand.
ACTATGCATTATATGAATTGTACGAGTATAATAACAAAAAAAAATTCTACAATCTTATAACTTTTATATATATTTCTTGATTTAAAAAGCTATAATCATTTTTTTATAACAAATTCATTATTATTAACAATCAACTATAATGTTCATGCTTTCACCTGCTCACGTTTGTATTTTCTGTTTCAACACAATACTTCTTATTGCCCCTATTGCAAATGTACGGTTCAAATAACTGTAAAAACTGAAAATGTTTTTTGTTGTTTCAGGTACTCAGAACCTCGTATTCATTTTTCGCTATAATGTACTAAGAATTTGGTACTTACGTTTACATATTACCATTTGGCACTTAGTTATGTGAAAATTCATCGTGTTATTGAATTTATTAGACCCTAGACATACCATCTAATTATAATATTTGCAAATAAAAATTCTGATGCACTTGGTCACTGTTAGGTTATTCTATCTTTTCCCTTAATCACTTTTTATTCTTTGTTGATAATTTTTAATCAAATTAGGAAATTATCAATAAGTAAATTCAAGTGGACACAACATCTCAAGTGAGCTGCTCTTTTTGAATTGTAACTTGTTGAATACTTGAACCTCAATTACAGACTTTGATGGAAACACCGTAAGACTCAAATTATTCCGATAAGCGATTTTTAGTGTTTCTCGTTAGATTCGGCTCGATGAACGATTCGTTCATAATGGAGAAGTTTGAAGTCACTCAGCTCTACTGAAAAATAATTTTATTTTTCGTTTAAATAGTCTCAAAGTCATCAACAATGTGTTATGAAAATTTTTCAATCGTACTTATTAGTTAATGAACAAGTTATCAGGAAATTGGATGACACAAAAAAATTAAGAACAAAAATCAACTTATCTTGACGTGTTCCGGAAAAGAAGATTTTTCTTGTATGCGTATTTGGATGATCAGGAAACAGGTGAATGATTGAAAGATGTGGAAAACACGAGTCTTTTGCAGAAGTCAAAAAGTTTGAATGTTTCCAAAAAAGAGAAATAATTTAAAAATATCGACCGATGGCCATTAACTCTTCTAAAAGAGGCCCTTAAAAACGTTCATACCGATTATATTGAATAAATAAAATTGAGTGAATATTGGTTTGACTTAAATGTGTGTAACGGTTTCTTCGCGCATTTTCTATCTCTGCATTTGTTACCACGATATTAAGAATTTTTTTTTTATTTCGAGCTCTTTGTTTAATCATCTCTATCGTTTCAATGTCTAACTTTTCGATATTACAGCATAAAATGTAGTTTCAATTTAAACTTCACGGTAGCTTAAACACCTCTACTTTATGAAATAATAAAGAAATCTCATTTTATTTTATATTAAAAGAGTTTTCTACAAAAATAACTAATATAAAAATCGAATTACACTCAAGACTGAACCAGGGAAGAGACATTTTCATTAATTTGGGAGAGCTTGGAATTGACATTTTTTTTTTATATTTGGTATAAGTCCCCTTCACTAATGGCCTTCTGGTTCCAATAAATTTCAATTATAATCATGCCTTCGAGGTCGGAGAAAGTAAAACTGATCTTAAAATAACGCTGTAGAACTGCAAGACGAAACTCCAAGGAATTCGGTGTTCGCAGTATTTGCCAGTCACTTTTCGGGTCAGTATTTAGACAGCTCTGTTATTTTAAAGTTACGCCACGCCGGCGCTAACAAAACTAATATTCATCAATATCTATATTATACTACATATAATTATATCCTGTTAAGGTATAACTTGAAGTCAGTGGTTCTTTGAAAATCTCACATAGCACACATCGAGAGATATAAATGATTGTTGTGTAAAAGCTTTACTATATAGCGACTTCGCAGGAATAGAATTAGTGAGGCTCTATAAAAATTATTTAAATTTTCATATATTCAAAAGTGTTTCAGAACTTTGGTTCTCCGCCCTAAAAAAATATAATCAATGATGATGACCATACAGGGAGAATAGAATAAAGTGCAGAGTACTAAAGTGAACCAAATTATAAGATGGGATATTTAGAACAAACATTGTGTGGAGTTCTTAGTAATCGATTTTTCTTACATTTTTATGGTATTTTTACTATTTTGTTTTTCTAATAAAAAACTGTCGTAAAAAACTTATAGTCAATCGGTCTGGATGTTCTCTATTCATTATCTGTGAAGCCAGCATCAGATTATTGCATCAGGTTTTAATTACCTTATTATTGAGACATCCTCCCATAATTTTCTTTTTAGATTAAAGGTTTTGAACCTTTAAGCCTTCACGCTGACGCAGTGCAGGTCGGCTAACGATCGTCTCTTAGATCATAGGCTGATCAATTCTGAAAAAGGAACGAATTTAAGACTTCAAAAGCAACTTCGAATGTAAAGGATTCTTAAGACGTACTTCTAATTTAGTCCCCCGGCGTATCTTGCAAAAAGTAACTAACATTCCTTTTAATTTATGAAAGACGAGAGTCGCTCTTCTCCCGGTTTGTCGTTGAAAAAGTGGAGTGCATACAGAAACAAAGAATGCACCGACCGGCAGTTTCATTAAAACCTTACGTATCCGCGGCATCAAAAGCTCTAGACGGGGAATGCATCGCCGCATCTGCAGGCGACGCGCCCGTAGGCGCTCTCGCGCTGCGGTAAAAGGCACTCACGCCCATCGCCGGCACCCGGCGCAGTTACCTAAATTCACAATAGCGCGCCACCTTTTTTAATGCGTTTTGTAAAGTTGTTATGATATTTTATACCGCTTTCTAGTTTGACATCAACACGTTATATCGGCATTAATACTTTGAGGTTGTTGAAAATATTTGGTACCTCAAATATTCATACAACAAATTGTATTAACAAACTTTTTATATGAAAATTCGAAACATAAAAGACTGTTAAACTTTTTGTATGCTACATAATACGATACGTTTGAATTGTACTCCAACTTTTAATGGCCTCTATTATTGTCTTATTCTCTTACAGAGCAATATGATCACCAGTATATCAAGAAAAACATTACTGATGTCACATTTGGTACTTCTTTAAAATATATTCATAATGTTCAATATAAGCAACATGATTAATAAGTTACTATATATGTCAGGTTGTTTTGTTTTTATGGGTCCTGTATAGAGTCATGATAAGGGTCGAAAAACTTCATGCACCGAGGTGACTCTATTCTTTTATTAGATTTAGATTCACAGAAAGTTGTTTTCTTAATAATACTCTCGATCAATTCGCCTTTCAGAAACAAACACTCATTCAAAATCGATTCGGCCGTTTGGTGGCTACGATGCCACAGACAGACACAGATGTACACGTTAAAGTTATAACACCCCAATGTTTACATCAAGACTTGAAAATTGATTACGATGTGCGTTTATTTTCTGATGTGAGAGTAGCAGTGGCAATGTTATCATAAGTTGTTAACTCTATTCTTATTGTTTGTTTTCTTCTAACAATTCTTGAGGATTTTTTTTTCAGTTATCCTATACAAAATTTACTTCTATTAAAAATTAAATTAATAAACATTATGAGGCATCCAGTTTTTAATTTTCCAAATGTATTTAAAAATCCAATCACCTTGTTTTTTTTCATAAGTTAAATTAAAAATGGCCTTCGCATAAAATATCAAGACAATGAGAGAGCGCACCTCAGTTCAAATTTAATGTAAAGAGATTTTATGTCTTTACATTCATATATATATATTATACTGATAATAACAGCCTATGTATATTCTTTAAATGAGAAAAAAATTATTATACTAATTTGTATTCAATAAGTCTTATGTTTAATGAACGTCACACAATACCAATTTATGGTACACAGTACGATATACCATACACTATAAAACCGAAATATAAAACAGACTCTTTTAAAACAGTCTACTACATCATATGGACATTGAAAAGAATAGGTCCCAAAAAGAGAGCCTTGCGGCACTCCTGAAGTAATTTGAAGAGTACTTAAATAATACCCATCATCACCTTCATTATATGAAGCACCGGTCATGAAAGTATTTAATAATGGTTCACACACCCGCTCATTTTGGACTCCGAGCTAGTATCCAATTCGTCCGAATAAATAACTGTGTTTGTTGGCTCCCCAACAACCGTGCTCGTATGTAGGCACACCGCCGGGCCGGCACCGTTTACACGCAAGTATAAATGTGTTTCTCTTTTTTTATTTGTTACTGTACTACCTCGTGGAGATAGAAACTGCAATCCAAATAGTTATTCCAAAAATATACGGTCGCTAATAAGCTTTTTTTTTAAATAAATTATGGACTTGTGTGACTCGAGCCGCAAGGTCAAACTGATCAAATAAACATTTTAAATGTTGAACTTGATTTTATAGGGTCTAAAAACGAAATTCCAAAACTAAAAGAAGACGTATCCGGAACGCAACTCCCAGCAGACGTGCATACGTGGTCAAGAAATGTGTGAGGGTTAAAGAGATATACCAAATGAAAGCAGCAGAGGCGAAAGACGAAACGCTATCCATGAATAGAAGAATAGAATATAAATGACAAAAAAAATATAATTATATGTAAGTGTATAATATAAATACATATATAAATATATTATTTATAATCTATAACTAAGACAAATAATGTAAATTATGACAAAATTCAATTAAAATTAATAATGCAATAGAGTAACATAAAACGATGTAGACAAAAAATAAAGACAACACTGAATCAATTAATATACAATCCATTGAAATCCTTAAGAGAGAAGAATGAACGGACATGAAATCGAAAAGGTATAAAGGGATTTATGTCGCCTAATTGCGACAAGTTTACGGTTGAAAAAATATGGAATGATTAAAAATCCGATGCAACAACTCGAACAGTCTGCGGGGTCACGTTCGAAGCCGTGCGCCCGCAGCGGGCTAGTTCCCCGAGCGGAATCATAAAAATCGAGTTTGCCAGCACAAACATCCCATTCCGTACGCTGCATTCGAAAATATCCATAGATTACGTTATGTGAGACGGCGGAAGAGCCCATTTTAAAAAATGTGAAAACTAGATTCGAGTCGCGTGCCTGCGCGCGCGTTGAATGTTCTGCGACGTCCGACCACCGCCCTGCTGCAAAAATACGATTTAACATATTTTATATTATATTCGCCTTTGACGAAATGTTATTTTTAACCCTCGTAAAAAATGATAGTAATGTGCGAAATTAATAAAGATCTCTAGAGGCTCATTTTCGCCATCTAAAGTTCTCGGAGATCGCGTGGGATCGTAGGAAATAGCTGGCCGATTCGCTGTTTTTCTGTTATGAATATTTTATCAGAAATAAAATATTCTATGTTAGGATACCAAAAATTTAAATAAAACTTAAAATTAATTAAGAACATCGAAATCGTAAGACAACTGAGAATGTAATGCTGTTCATGTTTTTATGCAAAATGAACTTTTATATATATATATATATATATATATATATATATATATATATATATATATATATATAATACAGTGCTATTAGTAGGTAACGTTACCACCAACTAGTGCCTTCTATGTAAAATAATTAATGTAAAACATTCACACGCTTGTATATTATTTTTATTAAACAAGAAAAAAATTTAATATAATAACAAAAATATTCCAAAACTCCAAGGACAATAGTAATTAATTATGAAGCAACTAAGTTTTGGTAGTGGAACAGAGGCATAAATATGCATACTTAGGACTTTTTCCACCACCTCCTTGTAAATCACTTTTAAGTAAAAGTCATTTTGAAAATTAATTTTGCTTTTCATGTTTTCTTTTAACTAGTTTTATCTAGAACAATCCTTAAAAGGAGGACGTGGAACGTAAATTTTATTTTGAAAGTGCCTTTTAGTTAAACGTCAGTTTAAAAGGGTGCAGTGGAAGAGACTCTTTTCTATATTCTTTTCAATCTTTCAAGGCAAATGCTAAGCAGTGTGTCTACATTACTATCGAATTCCAAATACACATTTTATAGGTTTCCATTCATATAAGCTTAAAAGCGCAATATTAATTTCAGTATTTTAGTATTTTTTTAATATTCCAATTCGTTGGAATGGAATCTTTTGGACAATAAAAAAAAATCAAAAAACACATCAAAAACATATTATGGATGAATACTGGTAGTCTTCAACGACCAATTATATTTGATTCTTCTCGTAATTATGGATACACGTTTACTAAGTAATTCTTAATTAGATCACGTGTTCGGTGAAGTAAGGATTCTTAACTCGTAAACTCTCAAAAACCACTCCGTAAAAACATGGACGGGAACAAACTTTCCCAATTTGACCTTGTAGTAAGTTTGTTGTTTATGGTGTACACAACACATTTCGGAAAATAATGTATAAAATTCATATTTTTGAGATAACAGTAAAAAGTATTTTTAAGTCTAAAAGGCGGCAATTAAAAGCTGAAATAAAGATATTTAATTACACGTAATAACATTAAAGGTAACATTGTGAAGGAATAATGTACATTAAAAGCTCGACAGACGCGAAGAGAACTCGTGCGGTTACAGTTTTACATTACATTATTTAACATGAATACCTTTAGGAGTTTGCTACAATAAGGACATTTCAAAGCATACGTTTATAAAAACAACATTAGGTATTTCGGCTTCGTATTTACGATCTGTTCCAAATATTTAATTATGTGACTCGATCACTAACGTAGCAAACGATCCGACACGTTGATAGCGGCCATCGTGTCGATACTTTGCGTTTTATAATTCCCAATCAGTTTTTTAACCATTTTTTCACTGCCTCTTGTACTAAATACGCAAAGTCGTCCGCAGGCGTCGATGTTCTTTGATGGCTGAACAACTTGAAGTTAACGGCGGCCACTGGGTGCGTCGACTGCAAACGACTTAGTCTGACCTGACATTCGTTTCATCTGCAAAGACGGCGTACGTCTGTACAAAACCTTATTAAAAATACACATCCCTTTTTTTCTTAAAACATTTTAAGGGGTAAACGAGCATGCGAACGACCAGAAAATCGGTGATAACCGCCGGCCACAAACATTCGCATCCCCACATGAATCGCCAGTACATTGCTAGCCTCTGGAGTAGGAAATCTAATAGAGTCTAATGGAGGGAGAGCGGGCTACCGGAACTCTCACTCCCTGAACGAAATACAACAACTAAGCGCTACTTCACGCCAGCATTCTGTGAGAGTGTGGGCTCATTTTCGTGCTGTATCCAGTTGGCCACAGCATAGGTCTACCAAACACCTTTACATTTCAAGGGACAGTTTTTGTGGTCGCCCATGAATTTCATAATCAAAACTATTACCCTAGAGGCGCTAAGATGAGATTTTATACGATTATATATATATAAAAAAATGATATTCGTTTCTTAGACGTTTGATTCAATGCCAGCTTGCAAGCTTGACCATTCCTTGAGTGGTCTGGTTTACATATCTCGTTCTGGCGTAATCGTATAGTATGCTCCATTTCTTCTGTTTTGCCAATCTAACGATAGTGTGTTTCACATTTATGATGGTACCCTGCCATACCTTAATTTTTCTATATAAATATTTTAAGATATTTTCACATGGTTTTTGTTGTTAAATAAAAGATCTTCAAAGGAAACTATTCAATTTCGATAATACCTTAAACTAATAATACCAATTTCAATATTTACCTGAAATAAAGCTTATTAATATATGTTTAATTATGAACAACACGTAATAACGCTAAAGAGAAGAAAAAATACAGCATCGAACAGTGAATAAAAATATGGTTTAAACTGTATTGTTTTATATTTAAAGTCAAAGATATGAAATACTTCTATATATTTCAATATACAGTTGTTTTAAAATATTTTTTTTTTGTATATATCGTTTACAATGTAAAAATAGCTGAACAAACGTAGAGGTACAATTTTTATGAATAGTAATATTTTAATTCGGAATTAAATGATTATTGATCGACTGTTATACTTAAAAAATAAAGCTTACTTTTTAAAATAAACAGATTTGCATATCCTTGGCACTGGAAGAAGTCCAATATTAAATTTTAAATCAGATGCAAGCGTGCCATGCTTCCCTGCAGAGTGACTTATGAATATAAGAAAAGGGTTCTTCCTGGAGGGGAAACTCATAGTACACCTGAAATATATTGCATATATTTGGGTCACAAGTGCCATTTTCCACTTTTTCGATCATTTTTCACGGAAAATTATCATTAAGTTGTCATCCGATTCGGAATAATATCTAGAAACTTTTTGAAAAATACCACAGCCCGCTCGAAAAAATTGCAAAAGTTATAAGAGATACTATTGAAGAAAAAAAGAGAGGTTTAGTTTTAGCAAATACCTCAAAAACAATTTGAGATATTCGAAATTTTAAAAAAGATCCTAAAAGATGAGAAAAATTTCCTAAAAAAAAGTTTTACCTCCGCCAACTCTACAACCGATATTTATAATTTTAATTGCGCAGTGGAAAATAGGGCAAGAAACGGTTGGCGCGCGCCTCACGTTCTTTGCACGTTAACAAAAGAAATTTTTTAGCTAACTGTAATAAATATGAATATCAAGGAGTGAAGAAAATTAGGCGACACTGGGAAATATAAAAGAACAATAATCCGATGGAAAAAAATATTTTTTGATATTTTTTAAATTAATTATGCTATTGTTAATTAAGTTAATTTTAAACGATTTGGATAATTGTTAAATTACAAATCTGGGATTGTTTTCACGTCTTAAATCCAATTTTAGATAACAATAGAATAGATTTTCGTTTGAAAAATTAAGAAAAAATATCTTCCTGCATTTTTATTAACAATTGAAGGTTTGAAAAAATTAAAAAAAAAAGTAATTTTTTTTTAATATCACATTGAAAGCCGTATGAAAATAATCTTTTAAAAATGTTTACTTCTATTGTTTAAATAATATGTTTACTTCTATTGTTATAAACAAACGGATTATTTATGAGATATTCTAATATTTTTTTTGGTAATCTATTTGTTAATGAAAATAATGATTTTTAACAAAAACTCATTTCTTAAAAAAATTATTTATTGCCTAAAACGCATTTGTTAATTAACAATGTACTCTTAATTATTTTATAGAAATTATTTGAATAAAACTATTTTTAATTTTTTTTTAACATTTCTCAAAATTTATTAAATGAATTGTCATCAAATTCTCAAAAAATATACTCTCAATGTTATTGCATTGTTGCCACATGCTGCCCACGTATTATATACTATTGCTGTTATATACGTGTACAGTCATTGACATATAGTATTCACGTGTTCTACGTAAGTGCAATTGAATTAGTACACTTGAAACAGCCGATCGATGGTGTAAAAAATGAACTGTATTCAGCAAGCAATATTACATCATTACTAACGAGATCATATAACTGCTTACGTTATAGCAGTTCATGCGCCCCTCCCTAACCTGCTAGTCATCGAGTGGTGCGCGTGACCGTTGATTTAGTTATTACTTTAGTGTGACTCCACAAAAAAAGCTTTAATTGGGCCATTAGCATAGCGGGACTCCACAAAAGATTTTTAATAAGCTAATGGTGAAAAAAAAAACTGTTATACGCTAAATAGCACAATCTCGGACACACGGACGACTATTGTTAATAACGTTATATAAGCGAGATTTGTGGTGCTTAATGAGGTCATTGTACAGATCCATGAATTTAATTCGGCTTCTATTATTTTATACAGCTATATAAATTCAATTTAATCCTAACAAAGCTCCCTAAGTGCTTGATTTTCCGATACGAGTCTTATGTAAGAAATTATAATACGATCTTTTGTTACTCGAGATTATAAAAAAGGATAAATCTAAATATTAAACACTGTAATCACCACTTTAAAAAATATTGAAACCCATTTAATCCTATTAAGGTAACGTTAATACATATATTAGGTAACATATATACATGTAGTTAAATCGACATAAGAAATTAAATAATTTTTATAGCAAAAACCTCTTCACAGACACGCTTGAGCGATCAAAGGGACTGTCAAAACCAGTATTTTTGGACGTAATTCAGTGTTACATTAAATGAAAATGGATAAAATATAACATCCAAAGGCATAGACATTGATAACACACAGTGACCACATTATTGTAATATATACCTAAATAAGATTCATTTGGAAGAGGGGTTGAAAGAATTGTATTTATTTAATTTTTGAAAGAAAAACGGTATAATATAGTGAACTGTATTTATTCGGTCTTATTTACCCCATAGACAAATATTATAAAATACTTCTTAAAGTGTCATCTTTTAATATATTATTATAACGAATAAAATTTTCCTATATATATTAGGTATCTATACTAATTTTTTGACTCCAAAAGTGACTGTCATTCGTCCGCCAGTTAAACTATAGAACCAATTTAAATGTTAGAAGTATAAAATTACAATCGAAAATTAACATGGTATGCTTTGGTCCCTCAACAAAATATATTACAGTAGGTTATTTAGCGTAATATTGACTGCAAAAGCAGTCTTTTTTTTGCATTTAACATTAGGTAAATACTGTATATATATATTAAATCCGCTTACGATTTTATAAACCTTAATTAAGAATGTAAATCTGTAATTAATTTGTAACAGATTTAGATAATACCGTTTTAAATAAATAGCAGAGATAAAAACCTAACATAACACACCACACCAGTAGTACACATAACCTACTTCGATCCAATTCGATAGTAACATATAAGAAGCGTGTGCGCCACGATCGTGCCGAGCACGTTCGTCTGCCTGGAATCCATAATAGACGATCTATTATACACGTAATAGGTAGTTTTAGTTATTTTTGCCTCTTCCCGGGGCAACACATTCACCCGGACGTTATTATTACGTCGGGGTAACCCGGAAGGGTTCCTGACCTTCGCGCCGTTGGCACCGCTGTGCCTTCTGGTCGCTTAGATGAAGCCTGAAAAGTCCACGGGCTTAACAGCCTTTGTACTAATGGCAAGCACCGTAATGCTTCAGGGGGTTTTTAGTCCGTGAGAGTCGGACACACCCCGTGCGTCCGGGCGCACGGACTGTCCATAATGGATTTTTGCCCCTCCTTGCCCTTCGCACGGGCAGAAATACAAAAAAAAAAAGCTGTGATCGGTCACCGAACCTGGGGTAGTTCCGCAAAAAGCTTAAGAAATTACCTAAATATTATTTTTCAAATATTTTGTTCGATATAAGTTTTGAAAAAAGAACAGATTTGTTTAAAACGCATGATATATTCGATTGTGTTTTTATACTTAATTGTTCTGATTTTTAAATTTGATCTAGTAATGAATTTAATAGTTATAAAAAAAATTCACTAGAAAACTTTCCGGGGACGATATCTTTTAATGAATGTAATGGATTACGAAGAGACTTACGACGTTGGCACAGCTTTCATCAAATGCGCGTAATCGGTTAATGCAAATTTTTAGGAGCACATACACATTTATATAGATATACACACACACGTACGCACACATCCCTTTAAAAAGGATTAGAAAATTTTCCTAAGACATCTAAAATTCGAAATCCGGTTGAAAATTAGTATTCAAAAATCGGACTGAAAACAACAACTTCCTAAAATTTACAAAAATTTTCAGTCTTCTTAACAGGAAGTTGAAAATTGTTGAACAGGCAAAACCTAATTTCAGTTGACGTTTGGTCGTAATCTAATTTTAATTACCATTTTAGCTCACAAAACTTTAATTGAATTATTTACTTTTTAGAACTCCGCAAGTAAATGGTAAAAAACTTAATTATTGTAATTTAATCACAGCCGTCGGTCTATCCGTAGATATTCCGCACATTCAACCGATTATTTTAGTATTTCATAGAAACATAGAATAACTTAAAATAATTACGAAAGAAAATAATTATTTAAGGATAAGACTTAGGTACGTTTTTTTTCCAAGACTTATCAATGTGTTCAAATCTTTAAAAAATACAATAGACATTCTTCTTTTTTTTTATTTAGATGATCATTTCTTTATATTTATATGAGCAACCTAACTTTGTCCCCCTACTTGTCAATTCTTATACAAACGCTCGATAAATACTATCAACAAAAATTGTACCTGATAATTTTAGACAAATATATTTTTTTAAACACCTGCATTTTCAAGACATCGACTGATTTCATTACGAACTGCGGAAAATAAAGTTTTATTGAGACACAAAAAGTCTATAACTAAAGTTCCTTGAAACAGAAGTAATCTTAAGGCGGCACGCACTTGACAGATTTTTAAATTTTTTATTATTGCATTAAATCGATTAAACACATCTTAAAACAAGCCGACTGTGCGTTTTACTAAACGATATCTACGTTTGACGAACGCAAGCGAAGACGGGCACAAAAGCTGTTTCCCAGGAATTCCGTGCCGCGAAGGGTGCGCGCCGACTTGACAAAGATTAATGGCCGGCTGTTCCACTTAATTAATCAGAACAGACTCACTCCGGGCCCGCCGCGCCGACTCGATACGGCCGCGTCTTCGACGACGCCGGCGCTGGCGGTCTCGTTAGCGCGGTTGGCGTGTCGTATGACGGGAATTACAATTTTTAATTAGTTTGTTATATGAGGGTTTTTTGTGTAACTAGCATTCGCCCGCGGCCTCGCCTGCATCGACGCAAAGTTTTATGTCGAATACTCGTTCTCGATCTCGCTGTCAATCTCAATCATGAAATCGAGTCCGTTCTGGGCTTTTATCGCGGTGTCGATACCGATATCAATATCGACTCCGTATCAATCATTCACTCAAAAATAGTTTTATTTCGTAGATAGTAGAAGTTATAAAGAAACATTACTACCCATTCCAAATGCTGATTCACCGAGAGAAGATTGGGCAAAAAACTCAAGGCCTGCTGCCTGCTCTTTTTACTCATCATTGCAAAGGATTGAGTAATTAATAATTTAGTCGACATTTAAAAATAATATGAAGTAACGTGATAGCCTGGGAATTCAATCCCAAGGGTTTTTTTCATTAAGATATTCCGACACGGTTTAATATCCCTTGTCATATTTTATGAAACGTTTAAACTCAGCAAATGGCAAACTTTCAATTTCAGTTGGATCTTATTGTAAAAGCGCAAACACATCCCTTTAAATGATTTATTAACTTTACATAGATAGGTCTTGTGAGTAGCACGATTGTTCTGTTGTCTAGTGTTAATGTTATGGTTGTCCCTCCTTTTTTAGAACGATTCCATATACCTCTTTACATATACCAGATTTACATATATGTATTATGATACTAAAATTAAAATATTGATTTCCTTAAATTTTTCTCTGAGGGATGCCATTGATTTCAAATCATAAACAGCACGAATAGCTCGCTTCTGCAGCGCGAAAATTATGTTAATATCGGCTGCGTGACCCCGTAACAAAATTCCATAGATCATAAGACTATGAAAAAAAACTGAAATAAACTAGTCTCACGATGCTTTCATCTGTCAGTCGCTGAATTCTTTTGACCATATACTGCAGAACTAACTGACTAACACTCTGGATTAATATTTATGCGTACAATAACCAGATAGTATAACGAGGTAGTTGTGAACCTAATCGGTTTCAAAAATAAATTGTCTAAATTATAACACTGAAATAGCAAGTTTATTCTAGTACATAAACAAAAATACTTACTTTTTCGAAAACATTATACGATGACTTAGAGAGTCTTTATACACTTATTACAATAAGCTGTTCTATTTCTACACAAGCCACTTCAATAGTTCGCTCAACAGACAGACTCACAATATCTGGACGTTCTTTGTATTCTATATTATTTTTAATTAGTATTAGGGAGCCTGCACGCATAGCTTTTTCTTTACTGAATGAACTTACATACCGAAATTCAGAAGTCATACCGATGACTTCTGAGCCAATGTTCTGTAATACATAATATTTAGATTTCATTATAATTTAAGAATAACACAATTTCCAGTTCTTTATTCACTATTCCTTGCATATTTTGATGCACCACATTGAGTATACAGTTTTCATTATTAGATTTTTTTCTCAATACTTAAATACTTATGGATTGATCTTCAGATATTCACACAACATTATTGTTTTTAATTGTGTCCTAGTCATTACGATTTTTAAATAATGTCGAAAAAATGCAAAAGGTACTCTCTATTTTCTTATGAGCTAATTTGAATTATCATCAATTTGAAATGCTTCAATAGAAACACATAATTGTTTGTCCATAGATCTGGACGTGTTAATAATAAAATAACTTAGCGATTCCGCTAATTGTTGTAAAATATACTTTAAAGTAAAATACTTCCTCCTTATCAAAAACATATTTACCAATAATCTTATCGGTGCCAATGAAATGAAATTTATTGTAATGATGACACGTCAGTGTATGTTTAGGTAAAAATGCGGAACGAAAACACGAGACAGTTTGTGCCAACCTCGGTGTGGCACTGTACATACTACATAAATTGATACACACGTACACAACATATTGTTTAACTAAAATAATTATAATCTTGTCTTGATAAAGAAAAAGTAATTAAATACGAAAACACAAAACCATAGTTCGCGTAAATGTCGGTGTCATGACATTTCTTTTTCGTCAAACTTCATTCTTCTTCACAGCGTCGCGACACACGGAGTCCGGATACGCCACATATGGATATTAATATTCAATTTATGTCGATAATTTATTTCTTTTTATGACAAGCTTTGGCTGAATGGAAAAGCGAACAATATTACTTTACTTATATTTTTCAAACTACTTTATTTTGAATAACAATCAACTGTACCTTTTTTGTCAAACTTTTCCCTTCTACCGATTAAAACTATAATTATGGTATTCGAATGGTAATTTGTTTCAACAATTTCCTCCATTATGTTACGGTGTGAAGCCCCCGGCACACAGATATTGAGTACGTTCTTCCCGGCTAAGCGGCGGATGAGCTGCGAGGCCATCGTTTCCAAGTCGTTATACATCACACCTCGGCCCGCCGTGTGCCGCGCGGACACGCGTTCGGGCTCGGCGCGGACTGCATCGCTCATCTGTTTTGTTTGTTTTGTGGTCCTCGTGCAATCCAAACTTCCATTCGACAATATGTCACAGTTTAATATAACATCCAAATTTGAATTTAAATTGCGCGGCTCAACCCGTGCCGTTAATTCTATTAAATTACTTCGCACACGTTGCATTTGTTACAGCAGACTTTGACACTCAGAATAATTAAATTTTCGTTCTAAGTCTCGTGATTTCCAAAGCGAAAGAATGAGAAGGTCAGCTTCTCGCTTCATTAATTATTATAATTATATTTATGTACACTGTTACTGAAAATTCACAAAACTTCTAATAAAATAAATTCAATTAGAGTACATTATAATAATAAAATAAAAACAAACTAAATTCTAGGACAGATTTGAACCCCAATTCCTTCATTGTTTTTGTATTTTTCATTTAACTACTTTCAAATCTTCTTAGTAAATATGATTGTGCGTGTTATTACAAAATATTTAGTGAAAAGAACTTCATTCCGACTGAATGTCCTACGATACCTCATTTCTCATTTACTTAGAATCTTGATGCTCAGTATATTATTATAGAATTATTATTATTTGGACACAGTTTTCACGTTCATATAATATTTGTTTTTTACGTGACCGTGTTCCCAAACGAATATTTTTTATTATTATATGAATATTGATAGAAATAGGCATAAATAATTATTTTTTACATTAACGCATTCCCAAAATAAGTAAAAGAACTTTCTTTTTTATTACATAAGCACAGATTTATGTGGATACACGGAATTGTTGATACAATTATATATATATATTTGGTGGTGTGTGTGTGTGTGTACATTTAAATAGAATAAAATAACTAACAGTTAATTTTCAGTTCAGTTTCTCCATGAACCATAACTTACCTCCATAAATGTTATCTACTGAACTGTTTCGTTATTCTACGCTCACAAATATTAATACCTACATTTGTAATTTAATGTATGTAAATTAGGTACATATACAAACGAGCTACAAGGGCGGATCGGTAGCTCGAACCTACGGGACCAGACCATCAGCAACTAGCTCCTGTCAGTAGTCAAGCGCGTAATCAAATCCCGTATTACGTACTGCCTGACTGTAAAGTTGTTCACTTGTACATACACATTTCTCCATCAATCTACGTTGGGCCCTCGTGGCTGAGTGCGGCTCGCACCATGAGTTGATAACTGATAGGCTGATGAAAATAAATGTTATACGTAATAACAAATTAGATACTGTGATTTGATTAAAGAATTGATTTGTTATGATTGAAAAGTATAGTTTTCGCAATCGTTATGCGCTGACGACTCGAAAAACACCAAAAATTAAAAATAATGAATTCATCTATTACCTATCTTATCAATTATATAGCTATTGATCTATTTTAGCGTTGTCAATTCGTGAAATTCGATTTCAAGTTGAAGACCTGATTACTTATTCTATATTATTATCAACATGACAGTCAACAAATAAAAAGAACCTGAACTTTATTTTTATTTACGTGGTGGAAATTCTTCTTAGTAAACATTTACTAATATAACCTAAACTTACGTCGGACGCTTACCGAGGTAAAGCACCAACGAACGTCTCGTTGTGTATTCCCGGTGCCATGGGTATCCTTTCGTATTATTCTACTGCCTTGGTGCAAAACAAAAGCTCGTTCTCAAGTTCCGAAACCTTCTTGGCGCTGGTAGAAGAAGCTCATAGATGTACGCGTCGCGCCATCCAGTTTTTTTAAGTGAAAAAGAATAAGAAGACTTTCTTCTTGGCGTAACTGGAGCAGATTAGATTCTATGACTAAAAAGTATATATAAATTCCTATAACTGTTACGCGTCATTGAATTTATGTTAGGCAGATATTACTACTAAATTAAAAATCACAAAGTCATGTTAGAATTCAATAGTATAGACCGAGATTAGAATCGTCATTCAAAGAGAGACGGCTTCATATAAAATTGAAGGAATTCATTATACGATTAGCCGTGCAGAAGAACCGGCACACCAAGTTATTAATTATACAATTGTTAACAAACTTTATTAAAAGAGATAGCGTTTCATATAACAAATGAAGGAATCGCTTCAAATTTACCCCGGCAGAAGTGCCAGCACAACTACTTTATTAATAAAATATTTTGTTAATAAATGTATTAAGAGTCAATATAAAAATTCGCCGTTTTCGGAGACTGAGCACTTTCAATTTCAACATTTCTGATTTGGCAACTTTGTTTACAGGATTTTGAAGTGGAAAATGCGTAAACGGACTATACATTTTATTGAACGTAACTTTCGTAAAAAAAAAAATCAAACGCTTTCAAGTAGCGCCCAAAGAAACTTAAACTTCAAAAAGAGCTCACACCAATACATAATATTAATGAATGATTAATCAAGTGGCAATCGAACTCTGTGCAACAGAAATATAGCTTCCACTCCAGATTTCAAGTTTTAAAAGTGAAAATCAAATATTTCAAAAAAGGGCTCTAAAACTGTTCTTGTCGTATTCAAAAAATAAGGCTACTTCGATTCGCAGGTGTTTCAAAAATAGGAATTTTCTCAAATAATTATGTTTACTCTTTTCGTTCAACACTGAAAGTCATAGTTATGATTTTCTGTTACTAACAACCTTTAAAATGTTTCATATTTCAACAATTATCGTCTATTTATTTCCCATTATTTACATTACGTGATCTTCAGAAAATAAAATCGTTCATGATACTGGATATATATTTATCTTATAAATTATTTATACATTATATAAATTAGTACACAAACTATATAATATATGTATATTAGTTTACATACTAATTTTCATATTTATCGTCCTTATGAAAGTTTCACAGAGGTATAGAATTTCGCTCACGTTCTTTGCCCCTCAATTAAACCAAGCGGCTCCACGTAAGTCTTCAAACAATATAGTCGGAGTACCTCAAAGTAATATAATCAATCGCCGGTCGCTTTCCAATTTGCAAAGTTCTCAGGTTAGCTGAAGTCACTTATTTCAAGATTAGCATTTTCAGTTTTGCAACTTCAATGTCTTCCGTCTTTCTAATTTTATAATTGTTTTGCAGAAGTTCCGGAAATCAATTTTCATGCCTTATTTCCGTCACAAGGAAAATATTTAGCCGACGCAAACAACTTAAATTTATTTATAGAGCTTCCAAAGAATGAAGTATAAATATAAGTGATACTTGTAAGAAACAACCAAACAAAGTTAGTGCATGTTATCACACTCAAACGAAGACATGCAGATGTAAAGCCTCACGCATTTAAATATATCAAAAATGTAGTTACTCAAATTACTGGTCGCATAAACTTTTTTAACATTACCAAGCTATTTACATCAATTGTTAATAGTCATTTTAATTATAACTTTAATATGGTATATGATTTTTATCAAACAGCACCAGACACGCACTTCCTCATAATACTATCTCAGAAGGTAATTGGACGTTAACTCTTCTACAGTGACCTGATGCAGTTTTCCCTCCTTTTTTATGCCGATCCTGGAAGACTTCGCCAGCGCAGCGGTCCAAATCTGACTTAACATGTGCTGTATGACACAAAGTAGTTTGATTTGACATAAGTTAAAAACCCATCGCTACAAACTGGGTACAATTCTGGTTTGAAAGTAACGTTCTTAATTACTCAACCACCACCAATTAGTATTAAGTTTTACTAGATTTAAATGAAGATTTGACGATGAATTTAATAGAAATTCTAAATGTATGACACAAGCGAAAAATAAACGCAATATCACGAAATTGGAATAACAGATAGCATTGCACAACATTTGGCAACAAAATGCATTCTCGTGCATTTCTTGGCACGCCCGATTCTTGATACGACTTGGCACTGACTGATTCGTTCGTATCGCAAGTTCTTTTCGCAACTTGGGAAACTTTTGCAGATCTCTCTCATAATTTATGTAACTTAAAAGAGACTTGGATTCGGGAGTAAAAATTCCGCAGCATTAATCTCGGTGCGTGAATTTCATGAAAGCGAGAGCTTTGTGTTCTTTACATCTCAGTCGAACTGTATATTCGCTATCGTCTACTTAATTTCATACAACATAAATCGTGTTTTTTTTTTTTTAACATCAGCAACTGTTTCCATTGCTATTTGAAATAGGAAGTCAAAACAAATTGGTTTTATCGTCAAATATCAAAACCTCATCATGGAACCATCATTCAAAACTCAAAAAATATAATTTCGAAGCATATCAATGATTGCAGTGTTAATGATTGTAAATCTACACGAATTAATATAAGATGTCGTTCGGTAGTGTCAGCCCATGCAGTGATCGTCACTGTCCGCTTGCGACGCGGAGCAAGACAATTAGAATCCAATTAACATATCAAATGACCTACAAATTAAAAACTAATTCAAGGCAATAGGAGATTCCGTTATAGATCCGTTTTGATCTAGCGCGGGACTTGCGGTCTAATATTTGCTGCTTGAAAAATACCCCATACCTAGGGGTAGATTGTAAATTTGGTAGTTGTAGACTTAAAAAATTGCGCACTTATCAAAGACCGATAACAATACATAATTTCATTTTTTGCATTTTGAGAAACAAAAATTTAAAAAATTGAAAATCTGAAATTTTATAAAATCTCGTAGTAATTGATATTGATACACGTGTCAAAGACCCATAAACATAAACAAAAAGTTGTAAATAAAAGTCCGTCACTTTTTCAAGAAAACAGTAAAATATATTTCGACTTCTGCTTACAAATTAAAATGAGGTGTCTCAACGCTTTTGCAAAATGAATCTTTAAAAGACTATGTGATCGGGAATGGTAATTTGTATGATATCGCCCTCATTTTTCAATTTAAAATTATATATAGAGATATTACCTCTTATGTAAGAAATGATATGAGTCACCATTAATCCCTATGACTATATAAAAGCAAAACGTTGTCAGTTTGTTTGCCATTCTTAAGCGCAATAAGTGCTAAATATACTAAATTCAAAATATGTACACACTAATTGGCTATATCCCTGACTTTGACGTATGCTACATACAAAATAGCAAAACGTTGTCCTACTGAGGTGTTTTAACCATACTGGTACCAAAATTACTGTATTTCTAATCCAAATATAAATTATTTATTTTAACGCTATCGGAACTAAAAGTGAGACAGTAATCATAACCAAAAGCTAGACAAGAATTGAACTTGGAACTGAAAGTAGAACCAAATTCAGAACCGAAGCAGAAACAGAATCAAGATTGGAAACATGGGTAGCATTTGACAGATCTACTATACTAAAGATTTGCTCAATGCAGCAGATCTGTTAGATGTTTGACCTTGGACATGGCTTCAAAATTTGTTCCTGATCCCGTAATCAATTTCAACCTCAATTCTGTCCTCAATTTTTGTCACTGTCACTCTTTCGACTCTGACTCCGCTACTGGTCGTACTTGACATTTTAAATTTGCCGTTAGCACATATACTAATATATCAAAATAAATATAAATTTTACTATTAAGGAATACTAGTTAGTTCGCTAGTACGTGGGGCGCACTGTAAATTTCTGGAACTGGTAAGAACTTCAGCGGTAAAAGTACAAACTTTTTTTTTGGAGTTCTATTGGATAAAGTTAAATCTACTCCTTTCTCAGATTTATTTTAAGGATATCTCGATCTGAGGCACGAATCGAGTTTAACGATATCGTGATTATATATATATATATATATATATATATATATATATATATATATATATATATATATATATAATAAGGGCGAATTGTAATACGTCCACGTTTTTCATACCACATAGCAATGGATGTTAACGATTTGCAGTAATAAAGCGGAGAAAAGTATACTACCTTGAAGGACGACGGCATATACGGGTTGGGATCCGAGCATAAACCGTCAGTCAATGTTTCTTCGCTCTGTAAACAAGTTCCTAATCCATCAACATAATTTCTTGGAGAGCCCATAGGATTAAAGCCGTAAAAAAACGCTTTCTGCCGAACCTCATGAAACCTTTTAGTTATATTTAAACTTACACCCAAACCTACCCTCTTGCTCTCTATTGCCTAACGTAGGTTAATGAAGTAAAAAGATCGCCTATTAAACAGCCACTATGGAAACCGTACTGGCGATCATTTATCAATGAGGGTCCTATAAGTAAGTAAGCCAGAAGCTGGCAATCAACAGTGAATTCCGTTATTTTATATTTTCAATCCCTCTCATTTTTCGCTTCGCACTTATCGCTCTCTCCATCAGATCCATCGCCAAGCATAGAGAACAACTGTAACAATAATAATAAAACCTATTTATTTTCCATGTTAGTTTGACGTGAAGTATTCAAGTATGAAAGTAATAATAAATTAAAAATAAAACCGTTCCTCACACGGTACTGCTCTGGGTATAGGTCTATTCCAACTGTTTCCATTTTTCATAGAAGAAGCTTTTTAATTGTATGCAATTAGAATTATTTTAATCAAAATTAGTTCTTATACACCATTTTATCTAGTTATGTTAGAAAGAAAACATTGATAATGCACCTTACAAATTAAAGTTCATAAATGTAAGAACAAAAAATTTCAACAAATTGTAGTTCTTTCTAGTTCGACGAGTTTAATAATTCGTTTCTATGATTTGGAGCTAAGATCTACTGAAATTATTATTGATATAGTAAATTTAGTGATGAAGAAATAATTTTTGAATCAAAAAGTTTTAATTTCTTACTATTAAATATCTTTTTCTGTCTTTTACAATACAAAAGACTTGCTATTTTATCAATATTTGGCATATGGTTTTTTATGGACATTTTTATCAAATAAGCACTCTTGTACAGCATTAATTCTGAGAAAATTCCGACTTAGGCGAGATACCATGAAACGCCGCCGAGCTACATAAATTTAAAAAATAATAATCTAAATTTATGTGCATTTCAAATGGGAAATCTTTAAAATTGAAAAAGGAGATTTCCTTACAATTATAATTAAGAGCTCCGCCTTAACAGGATTTATTTTTAATTTTCAATCATCATATAGAATGCCATTTTGCTGGGGGAGCAAAAAAAATCATCGCTCAAAATGAATCATCCGATGTATATATGTGTATGTGCATGCGTGCAAGCAAATTGTATATGGACCAGTCTTGATAGTTAAAGAGCGAAAAAAAATATAGCAAAATGTATAAGTACGATGAATATGCATTCTCTTTTAAGAATTCGAATAACTTATGGCGCTGGATGTTTTTGTTTCACTATTATTTTATCCTGTGTTAAGCATATTTAACTATTAAAATCTTTGGTACAAACGATGTTATGCAATTTTTTTGCTGACATTCTCCACTAAAATTGCTACTAACAATATCTTTATTTATCCATCATCACCAAATGTATACCAAATCCGGGACGGATAAAGTATTTCGTCAGGAAAAAAAAATAATTCAAATCACCGCGGTATAAATTCTTCAGCTATGAGCGCCATCGCAATTTTTCTTGCGATATGATGCCCTAAAATTCTTATGGCTCGTATCCTAGTTTATCTATCGTAACCAAATATATACTAAAACCTAGCCAAATAATATGCATCCATACTAAAAAAAGATAATCTTCTATATTGAACCTATAGCTCTTGAGTTATAAGCGCACGAATGAACAGAAAGAGAGAAATATTGTGTTTTATAATATGTATGGATTTAATGGTAAGAACCAACAATATTCCACAATTCTTGTTTAGATGTGATGCACTAAAATATATACTGTTAATAACTTACTTATAGTAATAAAACATAAGTATATATGTAAACATAAAACCTGGTCTGATAATGTGTTTCCATAAAAAAGAAACATTTAAATCAGGCCAAAAGTTCTCAAGCTACAAACGCACAAACCGACAGACAAACAAAAAATCGTTTAATGTATGAATTATATACATACATGGATGGATGTGAGCGTAAGGGGTGGAGCTCGTTATCGTGGAAAAAAATAAACAACATTAAAATTGGAATAATTCCTTCTCGAATTAACATATAAAAATATTTAGTCACATATGTATGTGACTTGCTAATGAATACTTTCAAACTAGGGTTGCCTAATTCAAATTTAAAAAAGCTGGACCCACACGTAGAAAGCCCAAAACGGCTCAGTTAAAAACGGAGGACAGTATAATACTTCACGTAAGCACCTGTAGCCGTTTTTATTTTCACTATGTTTTTCACTAAGTTAATTTTAAATTTTGCACTCAGTCATCTTTTGGGCCAGTGGTAATGTAGTACGGCCTTTGTCCTCTCGTGCATACACTAATCTGTTCTACTTTCACCTCAGATGACTATGACGTCCTCCAACACTCTCGCACGCATGCAATGCTTATATCTTTCCGTCTGCTTCGTTATATTTAGCACCCGATTGGCACTCATGATTCATAATCTGAAATCTTTACGCAATCAGTGGACGGGGTGAATCTAAAAGTTCTTAGAAAATAAAAAACTGAGCGAACTAGTATGTTACTTTTATTGTTATTGTTTTTTGAAAGTAATAGTTTTGGATACACTCACGGAAACAATTTTCCCACTTATACTCAGGGGTCACTTTACCGGTCTTTTCAACCATTGCTTTCTCGGCGTTCATAAACGACTTTCCTCGAAGTTTTTCTTTTATTTTAAGAAATAAATAAAAATCGTATGATGCGAGATCGGGACTGTAACACCCCTTTCACACGGCAGTCAAGTTTTGCAGGACCGGCTTTTTACTGTATCCTGCAAAACTGGACGCTGTGTTCACATGGCAGATCAGTTTTGCAGGATCCAGTAAGAAGCTGGTCCCGCAAAACTGAACTACCGTATGAACACGGTGGCATCCTGTTTTTTGACCATTCCTTCGCTGGTTATCAGGTGAAATGGACCTGAATGCTTTCCTAATATTCTATTAGTATTAATGGCGTCAGCAGCGAAATAGAAGATTCTGATTTTATCCTATTCTAATACAACGCTCGAATTTGAGTATTTTTCCAGCGTTTTATCCCATATTATAGGCCTACTTTCAATTAGTGTAATAAGTTGAGGATCAATATTTGTTTGCGACATTTTTCGACAAAACACAACCTTCTTGGCGCTGCGTAAAAGAGCAATGCGCGAGCGATACACACGCGCTGGGTGGCGCGGGCGTGGCGCGGCAGGGGCTGCCACCACTCCACTATCCCGCAAAAAACGGTGTCCAGCAAAAAACTGGACGCAGGAAGCCGTGTGAACACTGCTATTGAAATATATGTGTGATTAAACGGGATTCCGTTTTTTACTGAACGACGGATCCAGTTTCTAGTGACAAAACCGAATGGCATAATTCGACCGGATCGGTTTTTTGCAGGATCCCACTTGCGGGATGCTTGTGTAAACGGTAGGATATAAACACATTAGCCATCAAACGGGATCCTACAGAGAACGGGATCCTGCAAAAAACTGGACTGCCGTGTGAAAGGCCCCTAAGGCGGGTGAGCCAGTATTTCTATATCTAAAGTACCCATATAGATAGTTGTTTGTTGTAGATAGTTGTTGCATTATATGGTGAGACATTGTCATTATGAAGGAGAATCCCAAGGCGAGGTCGTTTTTCCCGAACTTCTTCCAAACCAAATGGCTAACAATCATTAGTGTACCAGTTTATAGCGACAATTTTTTCATCTTATAAAACAATTGTTTTAGAACGACCTGTCATTTCGAAAAAATAGGCCACCATCCTTCTTCCTACGCTTCGACTTCGTTTCACCATAGTAAGCAACTTTTCGAAAGAAAGCGCCCACTAATCAACCTGTCTTTTGGTTACGGGATCGTAATAGTAAATCCAGCTTTCGTCACCTGTAAGTATGTCGAGTACAGCATTTAAATCACCATGCAAGTGCAAATCTTTACATCCTTCCGCAACACCAATGAACACAACGAAATTTTTATGGTTCTGTCAAATTATGAGGTATCTACCGAGTACAAAGGTTTTTGACCGCTAAATGTTCATGAAGGATTTTGCGCACTTAAATTATACCGTTACCTAAGCTTTTCCGAATCTGCTGGTAGGTCAGTCTTTATCATGAGCCGTACAGCACTAACGATGTCATCGGACGTGGCCGTAGAAGAACATCCTTCACGCAGATCTTCAGTCAGATTATCGGTGCGATCACGTTCGAACTCGATAAACCAGTTATAAAAAGTGGCAAGGGATGGAGCCTCATCATGAAAGGGCAACCGGAGTCTGTTGTAACTTTCTTGTTGGCTCAAATAACAACGAAAGTTATAGAAAATCATAGCATGAAAATATTCTTGCGTTAATTCATGTTGACATTTTATTCACGGATGACAGGTTAATACAATTTTCCTTAAAAAAGTTCAAAAAGAGTTCCATTTTTTAAATGTGAATGTGTTTTTTTTATGTTATAGTTTCTAAATGGCCAGTCCTAAATCTTTTAAGTGTCGACACCCACGGAAATTTTGCCAGATTAAATGGAAACATGTAATAGAAGAACACATTCTCATCTATGATTTAACATAACGTATTTACATCGATGAGTTCTTAATTGAAATAAAATCATTTAAATTTTGACATGTGTATGATGTGTAAATAAGTATACGCCATTCAAAGAGAAAACACTGTTATCATTCGCTTAAATTTATTAGAAATTGACGTCTTGTATGCACGTTTTTAATGATTTTTTTTTAACATGTTTGCACTTGTACTTCTTAAACCCACATCGACCGCACTAAAGGGAATGTTTATTTTAAGGAGTGGGTATTAGGACAGAGCGCCACTCCGCCTGGCCCTATTGGTACGCGTTGGCAAATTCAACGGTCTTTGAAAATTTTTGATGTACCTTCCCCAAGCATACATGTTTGTAACAATGTTTTAAAGACGGTCGATAGTAACTGATGGAAGCGAATGATAATATAATATTTAAGTGTGCACATAAATCATTAAAACACACAACGATGCAAACTTTTGAAGCAGAAAATTCGACAGAGTAAGCTAGGCTGTAATAAACTTTTCTGTCTAACTTGCATTAACTATTAGGAATGAAACTGTCATCTAAATCTGGGAAATGTATTTCTATTAATAATATTGAAAATGGATGTACAGTAAAGAATGCTCATCGCATCCGTACAATTCAGGCTTTGCAGGTTTTTATATGTCTTAATTTTACTAAATAATATTAGTTTTGATGTTAGAGCAATAAAAATAATAATATTAAATTGTAAAATTATATTTAAATCGTGAATAAACATATAATATACGTAAATATATGTAAAGTCAATAAAAAATTGACACTTGCTTATGTGTTCACCATCTGTCAATCCTTTGGAATCAATATCAATATGTTGTATTAGAAGTAGTTGTGGAAGAACAAATTCGAGGTTGCACATGCTGCATGTTAAAGAGGAGAGAGTAAAAAGGGTACGAGAACCACAGAAATCTGTTTATTATCAATAAATCAATAGAATCAATCATTCGAATTTGATATCAATGGAGATTATGTTGCTAGCGAACGATTTTAAATCATTTTCAAAACAGTTTAGCTCGAATTCACTCTTCAATGTTTTAATATTAAAGGACATAATTGACTCGAAACGCGCGAACAAAAGGCGCGTCAATCGGCGGGCGAAATATTTTGAACTCCCCAGAAATACAATTTGACGGGCAGAATTTACGCGTAAAGTCAAAGCGGGAGTTATTCCTAATTGGATTACTCGGATGGCTCGGAGCTTTGCCCGTGGCTCGATTCGGGACGGCGTTTTTGACGAGAGCTCGGCTTCGAGCCGCGGACACCGTGACCGGCGAAGAGTTTTATACTTCAGCTCATGATCCGCGTCGAGTTTTGGGAGGGACAGGTCAATTCTCCGAAACGATTACCGATTGAAGATTGCTATGGCGTCAGAAACGCCCACTCGACTAGTTAGCGGAACAAAATATAGCCGTTATTTTTTAATGTAAACACAGATTTTATTTCTGTACAAATAAACAATGTATTATGGGGCAGTATCTGAATTAGGTATTAAAAGTCTATTGCTTTCTTAGCATTTAAAATGAGTATTTTATTATGCTTATGATCTCTTTGTCCGACTGCACGACGCATACGAATTTAAAGTGTTTCTTAATCCATACTACTATATAATTCTGTGGGTTCTGTATGTACATACACATTTTTTGTCAAGGTCTGCGATAAATATTCGTTTAATGACTCGCTAACCCTAATTCTACGAATTTCAAAATTTTTGTTCGTCTGTCTGTATGTCTTTTCATAACTTAAGAGTGTTTAACAAATCTTGATAAAAATTAGTATAAGGTAAAAACATGTGGTTACGCTAATTATAAAAAAAATAATAAATAAGTTTATATTTCTTTGATAGCCATAGATAGGCAGTTGCTTCTACATGTTGTGCGTGTGGGTGTGGGTATGGGTGAACTCAGCAAAAGAGCGAACATATTCGCGTCATAAAAAAAACAATCATTGCTAAATTTTAATTTGTGCCCAGCGAAGCGGACGGTTAACGCCTTCTGTATACACATATCCCGTGTGTATACTTAATATATATAAGAGTTATTCTCTTCTAGCTCTTTTGTATTGTCCACTTTAAGGGATCACTACCTCGATAGATTTCCTTAATCCGATTTAGATGGCTGTCGTATCGATAGATTTATCCTAATATCTAAAATGTCATTGAAAGGATAACAGTGAAAGATTTAAGGCATCGGCCCCTAGACACCGTATTACAACTAAGATGACCAAATAATATTAATATTTAGGTTTCTTATATTGATACATTTAACAATATGCATGTAAATGTATGTACAAGTATATGTTCTCCAGAAATTCCCAAATTAAGTACTGGATTTTGTTGCATTACTTGCAATCATATTTTTTCAATTACGACTCTATTGTATAGGGAACATAAGGTAAGACATTTGGGGTCCGCATGAAATATAATGAGGAAATATCTAAAAAATCAATAAACATCGAGAGACATAAAAAAATAAATAATGTATCAAGTGGTGATCATACATTAATGAAATACATAAAAAAATTTGATTATTCAAAATAACAAATATAAAGTAACGATTGTCTATCACGGTATATAAATTAGGAATAAATTGTCCCTTCATCTTCGTCTTTACTATTTTTTATACTTTTTTGAAAACTTTTAGCCGTTGCATACTTTACTTATATTTTAATCTAATCTCATTTAATTATTATATACTTAACTTTTTTGATTAAGCACATAGCAGTTATATTAATATTTTACAAAGTAATAATTTAACTAACACTATGCACTTTTGTAAGTGCTTAAGTTGTAAGTATTACATAATTCAAGCGGTGTAGTAATTACTAGTAACCTCATTTTATTGGTGTTGTCCATCATTCTATGGTATATGTTTCTAATTTGCGTCAACCTTCCATACAAATACATACAAAGTATACAGCCTGCACTCTCGTCCACGTGCACTTATTATGGGCCACATCCCATCTCAGCTCATATCTGTAACGAAAATTAAAAACGTGCGAGGTGTAAGTACGAAATAAAATGTACATACTCCTCAACGGAGACTTATTTCGATAGACTAGTTTCGACTTAATAAGATGACGCTTTTACTCTTTGCCGTGATCGGATAACGAGGAAAATAACATATGCATTTTCAAGTATACGCATAATTTGAGCTGTGACCGGAGGAAAGATCCCTCTCTGCCGCGCCGCTACCTCTGGGAAATAAGCGCTAAAACTTGTTACTGCGGTTGAAACATCATGTGGAATGCAAGGTAAATAGATATAAGGGCTTTTTGGAACTCCACGCTCAGAGAGTGTCAGATTTAATAAACGAATGAGTTATTCAAAACTACTTAGCGATGCACGTTCACAAAAACAACCTTATACACACCCCATACAAGAAACACGTCTACATAGCATTAATTTGTTTGTGCTTTATTATCAAAACGATAATATGTACAGGTATCATGGTTGGTGTGATTATAGCGCAAACTCTAAAGTAGAACAATAAATAATAAAACCGGACAGTCGGTTCCCGCTTAGAATCCTGCCATATAAGAAAAAAAAACATATTTGTTTCGTAAATAAGTACAACACATATATTGTTTAATACCACGGAACCCTCGACGCGTGATTTCAATTCGCATTTCACTCGTTTTTTTAATACAGATCGATTTAGGTAACTAGCGCTTTTTTATATTTGTTCGAATTAAATTATTGACACTCTCGTGCAAAAGCGCAGGAACGAGAGACTTTAAGGCTTTCCACGCCGGCCCACAGCGGGCCGCCGATGGTCAACGATAATTTTCATAGTGAAGCTAAACTTCTCAGAACAACGTATTCTTCGAATCATAAAATGAGTTGTTTCGATTGACTTAAGTTAAAAGCCCATTGATCTATTCGCCCTCGGTCATTCGAACTGCACTGAACACAAATTGAATCCTCTAATTCGAGCTGAAGCACAAATCAGTCGGCCGCTGTTGGATGGATGAAGAGTTTTCGTGAAGATAAGCTATTGCTTTTCATTCGATTAAGCTATTAATGGTGTGTTACCAAATTTTTTCCTCTGTTCCTAAGACTAAATCTGTGGGTGCGAGTACTGTGGGTACCAGTGTGGGATCGAAACTAAACTATTTTGTAGCGGACGAAAGTGCATATGATCCAGTGAAAGAAAAACATTGGAGATTCCTAGCCGTCCACTACGCCGGTAAGGAGAAACAGTCAGGAATTTTAAACGTATACAGGTGTTTATTATTCAAGGAAAGCGATACCTAGAGTGATGATCCTGTATGATTTTCGGCAATGATTGTATGTTATAAATATATTTACGGTATATTTCAACTTGTATGGAAAATTCTGATATCTTTCTCATGGACAAGGATGCGTTGTACCGATTGACATGAAATAATGTTAATTTTACAAACTATAACTGACTTCACCCGAAACATACAACTGAACATTTTATCCAATTGTCAACGCATTTATTAGCTAATAAAGCTTTTGTTGTATTCGAGAATGCTAGGTAAAAAAAAATAAAATAATAATACAATTGTATATAGTTCAAAGCGATGTTAAACGAAGCTTAATGATGAAAAGAAAAAAATACTCGCATAATATCCCACTTTATTCGTGTCGCGAAATCGTAACGAACATTTTACGATTTCTACTCTAACCACAAACAGCCGCGTCTGATGGCAATCGGATAAGCGGGCGGATACCGAGCAAGGTTTTTATTTGAATTCATCTCGGCAGCTCGTTCGTCCGAGTCTGCGACGCGGAATGTACACGGCGCCGGGCGCGAGCGGCGGGCGGGCCGGTGTTGTTCTGCGGCTTTGTCCTGCACAGAGCGTAAATTATTCAGCGCTGTAACAGTTTCGAATCACCGGCCCCACGCTCGATCCCGTTTGTTCGCGACGAAAACGTTCCAGCGCACCCCGACGTACACACGGCGTGAATATACTCACTATCTTATTTTAATACATATAGTTCGTATAGACGAATTACGTACGTGTGATTCGCAAATAAGAAAACGTAGATTTTATTGCAATTTATAGTTAAGTGTACATTTTTTATACAGTTTTGTACATATAGAATCATTTTTGTAAATAGAGATATGAGTTTGTGTGAGTTTTACTTCCGAAATGTATCGAACACGTATGCACTTTAGTACCTCGGTAATCCTTCAATGGACCGATCACGTGACATAGACATCGGCAGCCCTCACGACAGTAGGGCCGCCAACCGATGATGACAGACGTTCACGGGCGTCAAATATCGGCGCCCCTTACGGTACGGCCCGGGATCGAATTCAGAAAATAGCATAGCTGTCTCGACGATACAGCTTCCGATTGAGGACAGATTTTACTGTCTAATTGGTCGCTCTCTAAAGGACGAATCCGAGAATAGTGAGAAATAGTATAAGCATGCAGCTGCATGCTGTATTCGGCCTGCCTGCACCGCTGCCTGCACCACTGCACCCGCTCAGTACAGATACTGCACTTAGTCTACAGTCCACCATAGTATATAGCATACGTGTTGGCATATCGGAAGTGAAACTCTGCTCGTCTATAGATACCCAGTATTCAGAGGCATTATTTCGACGACTTAAATTGTCGAGGCGCCGCTCCTGCGAAATAGTCAAGCGATCAGCAAAACCAAAAATGGGCTGTTAGCGCTCCATATGCCCGGTCTTTCACATTGATGCTCTCTCCGCGCTTGGAACTCGGTTCAGTCGACAGCTGGATAAATAGGAATCGTATGGCTGTTTATGAGAGTTTAATGACTAATAAAAAAAGGGAAATAAGAAATTGTTTTAAAAACATTCTCGCCCTTACTTTATTGGATATACCATGGGAAATGGTGTGAAGAAGGGCACAACCTTATTGCTGCCGCTGAATTCCGTCATCATTCCGCTCGCCGAAAATACCCTCATCATCACTTTGATGGGTAATGATTTACCACGGTACGCTGCATGCGCAATTTTCTTCTACGTACGGTCAAATTATGGAATAATCAAAGATCAGCAGTATTCAAAAAAGTGCGACAAGGGCGTTTTCAAGAAAAGAGCATATTTTTTCCTTAAGAATACGCTTTAATAAGGCCAGCTACTCACTAGTGACTCCTCTGTAATTGCTGATATCCATAAGCGGCGGTGAACATCCATTTTCTAGTGGTCCGCATGCTTGTTCGCCTCTTAATTATTCTACATAAGGAAATTAGCCAATAACACTATAAGTATTCTTATATCTGCAGTCCTTGAGTTTCGATTGTTCCGCCTTCGCGATCGGTCGCCTTCGGTCCAATCCCCTGGACCACCCTTTTAGATTAGTGTGAACTGTGTGTCAGTGTTCCTTCGAGCCCCATTTTGAAGTGTCGGGCTCCGCGCGTGTATGAGCGTGTGTGTGATGCTGCGCAGTGTTCATCGCGCGGCGACAGTCAAGGTACGTGCGTTCGTCCCGGTGATATACTCCGATTACCGCACCGTCTACACGCCGACCTCGCGTATGGTTTCGGCGCCTAGGAAGCGCTCCCGCAAGTTCACACTCCAGATACCGATCACTATTTTAGTTATTTCGTATGTTCTATACGCATAAACGGTTTGCAATTGACTACGTGAGGGCGACCGTATGTTGACCAGTAGCAGTCTTGGTGGACCAACTTGCTCAGCGTCACTGTTAACAGTCAAACTCTGTTATTGGTGGCAAATCCAATTACAAATTTAACTCAGTAATGTCACGTTACGTCTTCATGTAACGGTTATAGGTCATTTTAGTATTTTTAAATTTAAATTCAGTGATTTAACGACCTAAAGCCCTGAACCGGAACTGTTAGAGTTATAACCGCCTTTCGCGGTATTTTGCCACCCCCTCCACTACACGCTTTATAAGCGTCGTCTATTATTAAATCTATTACACATGGTAATAGGTAGGTTTGTAGTTATTTTGCCTCTTCCCGGGCAACACTGTCACCTAAGATGTTATTACGTCGTGGTAACTCGGAACGGTTTCATGACCTTCGCGCCGTTGGCATCCCTGTGCCGTCTAACTGCTTAGACAAAGCCTACACAACCAACGGACTAAAAAGGCAGGCGCCTTAACGTTTTAGGGGGATTTTAGTCCGTGCGAGTTATACACACCCCGTGCGCCCGGGCGCACGGACTACCCATAACGGGTTTTTTCCCTCCTTTCCCCTTCGCACGAAGAGAAATACAAAAAAAAAGTCTCAAATATCCTATAAAATTTAAATTAGGTTAATTAGACTATTAGTATTTTTAGCTACTTTCATAGCACAAAGTCTTACTATGTCTTATTATATTCAAATACTTTTTATTTTACTTAAAAATGCAATTGGAGTTCTTTCTGTGCTAAAATCTAGAAATTATCTAAGAAGTCACTTTAAAATCTGCAATATTCTTACTACCCATTGTCTATATATTTACGAACAAAAAGTCATACAGATGCACATAGAACCCCTGCTTTTGGAGTCGGTTAAAAATATTATATATGTTAAAATTTAATTCTTTTTGAACTTGCGACTTTCAGGTTCAAATTGTCAATGAAACCCAAATGTCAATTGGATTCGATGGATTTTTGAGTTACTATATTCCTTTATACGAATTCCTTGTACATTAAAAATTATATAACTAAATAATGTACAATTTATAAAAAAAAATGCATCAAAGATCAATGCACGAAAAATTCAGATTATAGCATCTCTTGAAAATTCAAATGATACTAACGATTGGACATTGATATACCTTATAAACAAAAGTTCAAAATTTATAAAGCACTAAACAGAATTGATAATTTCATTCCGGCTTTTCTTTTTTTTGTGGACCCAAGCCCGTGGTTAATTTATTTTAACTTATGTCTTAAAATGGTAAATAAAAAAAAAAGCTTCTTTTTAACTTCCCGATATGAAAATTGATAAATTCTAAAAAATTGGAAAGTTACTGTTTTCTATCCGATTTTCTAAAATTGAATTTTCGTCAAGTCAAGACGTTTTTGGAATCGAGGATCTTGGGAATCTATTTTTATTATTTCTCGAATCATATCTGTGTGCACCAGTGCGTGTGTGTGTGTGTGTGAGTGTTCGTGCATGTTGTTTCTGAGTGACTGAGTATTTATTTCAAAAAGTCATTTAAAAAACATTTCTCAGACTGTTTAATTTTTTAGATTTCTCAAAAATTACTAGGCGGAATTGGTTCGAGTTTTCAAGAAATATAAGTTGAATAAATTCCTTTCGTATGTTTTGAATGGATTACCGGATCTAAATTTGGATTGGGGAATTCGAATCCGAATGTATTTTATGCATAGACAACTATATCATAGATCAGTAAGTCAGTTCTACCGATTCGTTATTTTTTCTATGGCCAACGTCATCCTATTTCTTTGTATGGGGGTCGTTGTTATTTTCTCTGAGCCCGACGGAAAATTAAGCCCCTTTATATTATTACATTAAAGTTTCAAACCCACGCACTTTCAAATATAAAACCGTGTGAGGATTATATACTCACAAAAAGTATTATGATTCGATGTAGATAATTAAAAAGCTGGACAAGTGCGAATATATCTCAGGCCCGGAGGGTTTTCTGGGAAATTAATTATCTCTGTAAATATTTTATTTATCGGAAGTAGCAACAATTTTTGTCTATTTTTGATAGCGTATACTGGCAAGATACTGGTCACGGTAATCCTTTCCCACGCAAGACTTTTATTTATTTTTCAATGCCAAAATTCTTTTTATCATTTATACATCTTTTCCAATTTTGAAAAACCTTAATTTTCATAGCGGAGAAGTAAAACATGTTACCCCATACGTCGTCCTACATCACAACTGCTCAAGGGCGTACCCATGGTGGGGCAGGTGGGGCTTGCTCCACTCTGGACCCTGATCCTGGTGTAGGAAGAAGGTTCAGGAAGCACAAAATATCTCTCTAATAAGCTAACTTACGATACGATACAATGTTAGAATGTTAAACTTTAAAAATAAGAACTAATAATACAAAATCGTATAAACAAATATAATAATAAACAGAATAAACCAATAGCGATATACCACACCGAGGTAGTAGTCGGTGCACGTTTCTCCCTATTCGTATCATTGGTAGGGTCTATGGTATGACAATTTGAATATTTTTCATGATTCACTAAGTTAAATTACTTATTTGTAAAAATAATTTAGTGTTTCTTCCTGTAATGGCTTTCTGGTCAAATAATCATTTCTAAATTTACCATACTTGCCATACTTTGAGACTTAACCTCATAGCCATGGTTCGCTTTAACATGTGGTTTCGTTGATTATTTATATTTTATCTTCAAAACCTTAAAAAATAGTATAAAGGGAAACATATGTGTGGAATTAAAATGTTTTATAACACTGTTAGATATTGCTGCTCTATACACATTTTCATTACGAACGAAACACACTGAAATGGTTGTTCGAGCTTTTGATGTTTTAACTTTGACCATTAACGATTATCGATGATTAATTTTCTATTAAAAATCAATTTTTTTTTTCCGGGCAAATCTTAAAAACACGTCCGTCAACGCATAAGCTTAATTTTATTGATTGTCGTAAAAAGGACAACAAGCAAATGCACGCCTTCAGGCGCGAAGCACTTTTCGTGTACGAGACACGACAAGCAAATAGCACATAATACAAATCCTTCAGTGGGCGCTCGTTCGCTCCTCCGGCGGCAACACTCGAGGCCGCGGCTCAAATAACAATTTTGTTGTGTAAAAAGCCGTTGCGAGGCGCGGGCGCGTCCGGCGGCCGGGCGCTTTGTCAAAACAGAACTGTGCATAAATTAACATTATACCGAGGGCGTGTGTTGCCGAGTGCCTTTTTTTTGTATCACTACCTTTTTTTGTTTCTAATTAAAATTTTGCACTGTCAGCCATAACGGAACGGCACCCGCACGGGGAGCTATGACGACTCGCCGATATTTAATCACTTTGTAGGGCATATTAATTAAATTTATCAATATGAGTCTCCATAGATATACTAAAATAAGTCAATGCGTTCTAACTGGACACGTGTCGGTTGACTGTAACAACTGTACACTGTAAGCCGTAATGGGCGAGTGGTTAAAAGTGTTGCCCTCAAACGAGGATCGACAGGATTTGAATCTTGAACACGGACGCACTGACCGATGAGCGTTAAGCCTATCGCTTCGTACCTCAGAGAGCGAGAAAACCTGTGCCTGACCCAAGGACACTATGAACCGTCGTTCATAGTGGCTATCACCATACCGGTGGCAACGGTCGTCGGCAGCATCCAACCCGTATCAGGCCAGAGTGGAAGAAACAAAACTTCATACCCCTCGAACCGAAATAAACAGCGTAGAAAGGAATTTTGTTGACTTGCACTAGAATGATGATCAATCCATATCTAATAAACTGATGCAGTGGATAGAAAAGCCGTATTTTTTTTTATTACTGGCATGTCAGCTTTTTAATCATTACCCAGGCGTTATTCCCTTCCACTACATTTTAATTTTAGATCGAGCAACCCGGGCTGGACCGGGCCGACAGCCGCTAACGATAACTTAACGTGCCCTCCGAGCACGGAGCAAGTGATTTTGAATTGATAAGGTAAAGACTCATTGATCGCATGGTTGACAATGGTTGTCAATTCAACCGTGGAAAATTCAAGATACTGTATCTCGATCTAAAATAAAAAGTTCTTGTGAAGGTATGACTCACTCCGTGGGGTGATTAAAAACTATACTGCTATATACTGTTTAGATATTTTCATTAAGAATGTTACGCATCCTTCTTCTACATTAAATAATACCTCCGAAAAGCATCAAAAATCCCAAACCTGTAAATTACAACCTATATCAGTACGAAGTTTTCTACATTTCATTAAAAAAAATGCGTTAAATAATCACAGTTTATATTTGCCTCATATGATTATGCAATAAAATTTTAAATATTTATAAACTTTAATTCATCAACACCTCTCGGTACACGTAATTTCAACTGAAATTAACTCAAACATTCCAAGGCCGCGCTCGACGCGACGCGTGCGCCGGCTGAACTTTGTTTAGATTACGGCGCATATTTGAGAAATTCGTACTGCCATACCAGAATACATTAAAGCCTGCGTGCCTTGTAACTATACACTACCTGGAATGAAGGCTTCGTACCGTGGAAATTAACTTTAGAATCTTTGTGCTGTTTAGAACTTGACTAACAAATATTTAGCGTATAAAGCACGATGTGTGTGCATCGTGCCTGTATTATAGGACTTAATAAAACGAAGCCTTAATAAAATCAACAAAAGACCGACACCTCCGTCTTACACAGTGTGTATCCCGTACATTGCTTACATATTTTGATGGAACTTTTGCTATTGAGCTAGGTATGTTCATAAAAGTTATTCGGTTTAGACGATAGCATTGAAAAATTAAATACAGCCGAGCGAAAGCATTTTAATGTTCAACAAATTTCGTTTCATTGTCTTGAGAACAATGTATTAATAGAATTCTCTAAAGGCAAACGCTATACTGTTTTTTTTAATTTACCCGTATTTATTCATACTTTAGCCCAGATTTTTCTTCTTTTGCGACCATCTCGAGTACCGTCGTACTGCATTTTCTTTTCTTGATACAATCGACACAGTAAAATAGCAATAACTAATGTATTACTTTTTTTACATTTTACATTAAGTCTTCAAAAAAAAATTGTTATTTTGAGATAATAAAAATTTCATTGAAGTTCCAATTTTCATGTAATCCGTATTTAAACAACCGCTTTATGTAACCATATCAAATTTTAACTACCTTCATCAAATAATGGCAGAGAAACGAGTGTGATGGACAGAAAAAATACAAACTCCTAGGTTGTCCTATTACTTTTTATTAAGGTTTTTCTTTTTTTACTAAGGAGCCAAAAAAATCATTATATGAAAATCATGTTTATTTCACATTGTACTAGCTGGCCCGGCAGACATTGTTCTGCCCTTTTTTGGTTGTTCTCCCCCGTACAGCTAATGCCCGGAGCTGCGCCGGCATGGACGTATAATGAATTCCTTCTTTTGTGTCAATTGATTTCTAACTGAATACCCGTATCGCTTTCGATGCCGCAGCCGGTCACACATTCGATTGTAGTCCCGACTCCACGTCCGTTTTCGACCCCAGTTCCGGTCTCCGTCTCGGTCCCGGTCCAGCTTTCGATTTAGTTCCGATCAGATACTATTCTTCCCGTTCGCAATTCTCTGCCCCACCCCGTTTCGATCCCGATTTCGCTACTAATCACAATCCCGACTTAGACGAAGCCAAGAGTAAAGACTGATATCGAAATCTATATATAGAAGGATTTGACCGATCATTATGAATATTGGTATGTACTTGTATCGGTTGAGCAATACGGAAGTCGGTACATCGCAGCGCCATCTGGTGGCGAGTTGCGTCAATGGCGATAGTATAAAAACCTTCTCCGTGAAAAAATACATGTACATACCAATATTCGGTCAAATAGTTTTTGAGTTTATCGTTTTCATATATAGAAACATCCTTTATATATATAGATTACATATACTATTGTATATTATACATATACTATTGTATATTATACATATACTATGTATAATATATTCTATATTATATACATATATTAGTATATTATACATATACTATTTTTAAGTTATACATTTTTTCCTTTTCACAAATAATAAAGTCCCTTTAGATTTCCGCGGCAAAGGATCCTCCGTAGCCAAGTCTTTCTCGACCACAGCTGCGACATCGAGATTGCCAATGTTCATTTTCTATCCAAAGCGTGATTAGGTCTGCTGGCTATTATATGGCAACGATATTTTTGCTTGGACTTTTATGTTTATTTCGCCGTTCTGGATTTAATATAATAGAGAGATTCTAGAATACTCTTTTCATAACGCCATAAGTAACTTCGAACTTACTAATATATTTAAACGAAAGACATCACTCTGCATCCTCACATACCGTATGGTAACACAAGATATATATGCATATTATATAAAAAATATGATTTTTCAAAGAACTGCTCATTTTCTAGCACACTGTCCAGTCGTGTGCCATATCTTCGACACCTCTGTCTGTGTTGGACTTGCGTACTTCGTTGTAGACCTTACTGGAGTTTCTGAAAATGTAAATTCCCTCTAATCGTATATCACTGTAATTGTTTTAGTAGCGAATCGAAGATGAATAACATTTTTTTTCATACACTCATTCCTGTAACCCAGAAGTATAGGCAGAGACCATAGATCTCCACATCCTTGCACGCATCTCTTAGTTCGCTGATAACCATCGATCGTTGCATCATCAAGCTCGTCGGTTTCAGTTACTTAAAATTTAGCCAAACAATCAATGTGGCTTACATAAGATTTCCTAGGGCAACCCTTGCCGACCCTTTCATTACTCGCTCTATAAATTTGGATTTTCAATCTACTTTTATTCGTCGTTTCTAAATGACCGAACCACCGCAGCATTTTTTTTTTCTACTCTAGTCAATACGTCACCTTTCAAACCACAGCGTTCACTGGCATCGTTATTCCTCTGTCTTCCAAAGACACTCTGCACATACACACATACAGATATTACATTTTCACTGCATTAATTCTATTTTCATTTTTCATCTACCGTATCCAACTTTCACTACCGTGCCTAAACGTGGACCAAGACTCCATTATGGATAGGCAAACGCGCCTTTCGTAAGACACTTTTTCTATTCATAATAGTAAGGAAGGTCCCATTTACTTAATTTCCCGCATTCACTCTCCTATTGTAAATCCACAGGAGCACGACCGCTATTATCTTATACGTGTATTGTACACACTTCAGTAACATGAGACATATCCATTTGAACTGTATGGTATGAGAAAAGGCGATTATAGTTCTGATTTAATTCTATATGTCAAAATTTATTCAAAATCTTCTAAACAGTTTATACTGTAACTAATTTAAACTATTCTTAGTTGCAAAATAAACAGATAAATAAAAAAAATTGTTAATGTGAAATATAATAAATAACAAATCTGGAAAAGATAAAAATTGTGACATGATTTTAGTCTCTTACTTAATGAATATTCGCCATAGGCTCTAAAAATTGGTCACAAATTCAACAATTTCTTTTCCAATATCCCCGTAACATTAACTAGATCCTTTATAGCTTCTCCTACTGCATCTAAATCGCTGCTTAAAGTAGTTGATTTGTGGGGTTATGTACGAATTCAATAACATCGCAATAGTTTGACTCAGTCTCCATCCGTATTGCCTATGGCGTTTCCCTTTTGAAAATTTATGACTGTCTCTACTATTCTAGTCGAATATTACTATTCTAGCCGCTATTTTATAAAATGCATTTTCATCGTATTTAGAATAAAACAATATATACTTTTTATTGAAATTACTAGAATGTTAAAGCTATTCCTTATGCACAGAATTATTAAGCTGAAACTAAGTCATTTTTAAAATTTCACTGATGCAGTAAAACTTTCGAATTACGTCGCTGTACCGGCGTAATAAAGTACCCACTTTATTATTTTTTATTATTGAAACTGATAACCACAAGAACAAAATGAATAATATATAACCCTTTTCAGGTACAAAGACCTAAACAGTGTTTGCCAATAAGCCCGTTCGTGATTTTCCCAAACCCGTTACTTAGCTTTCTAATTAGTGTTACGAACTTCTGCGGCAAACTTAGTGTCTAATGGATAACAGTGCAGAATTTGAATCTTTCGCAGTAGTTACGAAACCGATATTCTCAACCCGGTAATCTAGCTTAGTATATTTAATGCCTAATTTGCTTTAAAAAAATGTGGGAACCTATTTTTTAAGTTTAATTTAAATTTGTAATTTGTAACAACAGAACGCAACGAAGTAATAAAAATTTGGATCCAGTTTTGTCTTCCCATTGTAAGAGCATCAACCTCTCTCAATGTTTTGATTTCGAACCTTTTGTCTGACTGCACTTGCGCCCACATGGAAATAGAAAGAAATCCTTCACCTTTTGGTTCTATCATAGTCATCATCCGATGATGATAATAGAGCTATTCATCATTATCCTTGACTCGCATTCCAATTCATTTTCGACTTTAATCCCGATTTTATCTCTAGCCCGGTCAACAATCCTTATTACCAATGCAGTGTCAACATGCAGGACCAAAGGCTCAACGTGCTCTCTGAAGCACGCAGCAAGTGATTTTTAATTTAACTCATGTAAGCAACTAAATTATCAATTCGGCCGAAGTCAAGTACACGTGCACAATACTCTTTCATTGCTCCATAACTTGCTCTTCTCATGAGCGTCCATGTGGCACGCGGCACGGAATTTCTGCTCTGAAGCAGCTACGCCTTTATGAGTGCTGCCCGCGAACTTTCTCCAAGTAAGATACTTCATCAGCCACACGTTGTGCGGTGAATCACTCATAGCGAACACTTATAGAAGCAGTCATACACTCATCTCTACCCACCCACCCTGTCTTCTTTCAAGCTTCTGATTATAGAGGAAATAGCTAACACCTGCCAAAAGTCACAAGTAAAGAGCTCTCGTCGAAATACACGAAATAGGCATACTTAGAAGCTAACAGTTTGAGAGAATAGCTATATATAAAACAGTCAGCCCTGACTGTAAATCAGTGCTGCCGGTTTGATCAATCCACTACAAAAGCTAAGGTAACTAATCGCCACGAAGTCGTTCTCATGCTGATGCTTTGTTTTATTCTGATTACTAATACAAGTTTCTCATGATTCTAATGTGATATACTTTTCTACATTTTTTCGGAGCAATTAACAAATATGTCAGTCTATTGTTCCTTGATGTTGCTCGTATAACATTAAGCCATAATTTGACTTTTTTAATGTAATTCATAATATTTTTAGTATGTAGTTACAATAAGAATCAGGCATTTAAAAGTACGATTTACAACCAATTTTATCAATGTTCTCTAAATTAACACTTGACAAAAAGTTATTTTTCTGTGAGTAACACTCACCAAGTTAAATTTGGTTTTCGTCAACATAACAGTTTTTTAGGTAAGGGATTTCTTGTTAAGAAAAAAATTTAAAATTTGCAAGTTAGTGAAACTGTTGTCAATCGCCATTGACATATAACCCTACTAATTAGAAAAGTAAGAAGTTGCTTGAACGACGTTACAAAATCAAAGTTTTTTGCATCATGAATATTATATGTCAATCATTTGTTCACGGTTGTCGACTTAAATTTAGTTTTTTTTTTTTTTTTGATATAATAATAATTATAGATATGTTTTTACGTTTTAGGTTAAAATGAATAAAGTCAAACAAAAGCAAAAGTATGAAATTTTTACATCTAAATTCACATACGCTTAACAATTGTGTTAAAATAAAGTAAAGACATTACAATGTAATAAGAGTAGGATAGATAGTATATTGTATATATCTCTCTCTCTAGTACAAATGTCATGGCGGATCCTTGCTTGTAACAGAACGATTGTGTGCAATATAAATAAATTCATTTCAAGTTAATTACGCTTATATTCTATTTATATTTCATCTGGTTATGGGCCCAGGTCACTAACTAGCTTGGATTAATAAAAGTGTGGC
Organism: Eumeta japonica; assembly: GCA_005406025.1. NCBI lineage: Eukaryota > Metazoa > Arthropoda > Insecta > Lepidoptera > Psychidae > Eumeta > Eumeta japonica. The sequence continues at coordinate 94,149 of BGZK01000768.1, forward strand.
TAAAGGATTGCAAATACATACTGTAGCGAAAATAGTCAGAAATACCGGCGGCGTGGGTTGACGCCATTTTTGTGGTTAGAACACCGGGAAGGAAAATACTTGTCTACTATCATTGGGCAAGGCAGGAGAGTCTACAGGAAGGTTGTGAAATGGATTCGACACAGGGTGGAAGTGGACAACAGAACGTCATGAAGCTGGAGGGTTCCAGGAATTGGAATGTTTGGAAGTTCCAAACGTCCGTGTTGCTGCGAGGTCAAGGTCTTTACAAAATCGTGGACGGGACAACAGTAAAACCTGAAGATGATACTCAGCGTAGTACTTGGGAAACCCAGGATGCGCGAGCTCAAACGCTGATAGTTACGAGGATGACGGAAGAAGTCATGTTGCATATCATCTCGTGCGATACGGCGGCGGCTATGTGGAGAAATTATTAAGCGTGTATGAACAAAAATCTGAAACAAGCATTCACATTGTGCAACAACGCTTTTCAATTTAAGTTCGAAGAAGGAACAGAGATGTCTGTGTTTTATCAAAAGTACATGAGATGCAGAACCAGTTAAAACAGCTGGGAGAGAACATGTCTGATAAATTTGTTATCACTAAGGTTCTTATGTCCTTACCAGAAGATTACAAGCATTTCATCTCGGCATGGGAGTCTGCTCCTGATGACAAGCAGACCTATGATAACCTGGTAGCCAGATTATTGATAGAGGAAGAAAGAATTAAAGAAAAGAGGGCCAACGCCGTCTACGGCGTTTGTGGCAAAGAAAGTAGATAAAAAGTGTAAAGTGTTATAAGTGTCACCGACTTGGACATTATCAAAGCGAGTGTCGATATAATAATAACAATAATTTTGGTAACTCTAAAGACAATCGTTCAGATCTTAAGTGTTATTTTGTAATAAACCGGGTCATATAAAGAGCCAGTGCCGTTTTAAAAGGGTAAAGAAAAGAAAGTAATGCTTTATAGTCAACAGTGTTTTTGATGAACAGTTACAAAATCTCAGTGGTTAGTCGATTCGGGTGCAAGCGAGCATATGTGTTGTGATTACAAACTATTCAATTCATACTCGACTGTAAAAGATAAATCGGTAATAGTAGGGAACGGAACGAAAATTAATGTCAAGGGTTGCGGCCAGGTGGCGTTGCAAGTTTGGAATGGGAGTGAATGGATTGACACCACCATTGACAACGTACTTCATGTTCCTGAGTTGAAAACAAATTTGTTCTCTGTCAACTGTGCGACAAGCAGAGGTTATGTTATCGTTACGGAAGAGAATAAATGTAAGTTTTATAAACAAAACAAGGTGATGGCTATTGCTGAGCGACGTGGAAGCATGTATTATTTGGATTTTCGCTATTTTAATGCATATACAGCGAACCTTGCTGACGTGTGTTGTGATTTGCGTGAGTGGCATGAAAATTGGTGCACAAAACATTGTTTATGTGAAAGATGTTCTGAAGAAAAATAATATTAATATTAAAATGCCAATGTTCAAACATGTGAAAGTTGTCTAAAAGGGAAAATTCACCGATTGCCGTATCCTGTAAGTAACAATGTGACGTCAAGAGTATGCGAAATTATTCACGCCGATACCTGTGGACCTATGGAGAAGCCATCGATTGGAGGCTCAGATATTTCGTGGTATTTAAAGATGAATACTCAAAGTACAGGCGAGTGTTCTTTGTGAAAACAAAAGACGAAATTAAATCATGTATAAAGAACTTCATATCGCAGGCTGAAAATGAAACAGGAAATAAAATAAAGATATTTCAGAGTGACAATGGAACCGAGTTTATAAACAAAGAGGTCAGAGAAGTGTTCCAGAACAAGGGGATTATACATCAAACATCAGTAACTTTTACTCCTGAACAGAATGGAGTAGCTGAGCGGGAGAATAGGATTTTAGTGGAAGCGGCTAGAACAATGCTGTATGCTAAAGATTTACCTATCAGCTTGTGGGCTGAAAGTGTTAATACAGCTGCCTATGTGATTAATAGAACTGGTAAAAGCTCAATAGAAGGGAAATCTCCATATGAACTGTGGTCAAGCAAAAGTTATGATATAAATAACCTCAAAATATTTGGTACTACTGTTTATGTCCACATACCCAAAGAAAAAGACATAAGTGGGATGCCAAAGGTGAAAAGGGCATTATGGTTGGGTATGGAGAAACAATAAAAGGTTATAGAGTATATTTTCCACAGAAAAGTGAAGTTGAGACCAAACGAGACATTGTGTTTGTGAACAACAGTCCAGTCAAGCCAATACAACAATGTGAGACAATCAATTATATAGAGGATAGTGTGGAGGTTCCAGCTACAGTTGAGGTAGGCGCTCAAGTAGAAGATACCAGTGCTGCAGGTATGTCCAGTCCCCAATCACCGACCATGGATGGTGATGACTCTCAGCACACCATGCAGAGTGATTCTGAGGGTAGTGTATATGAACCTAGTGATAGTGATGAGTGTGGTGAGGTTGTGAGACGTGATGTAGATCCTAAAACAAACGTATTAGGAAGCAGACTGTTTTCTATAATTGTAATAATGTAATGTTAGATAACTGTGAGCCAAAAACTTATTGTGAAGCTATGAATAGTCCGGATGCATGTAAATGGCAGGAAGCTATTCAAAGGGAGCTAAAAACTCTTAAAGATAATAATACTTGGAGTATTTGTGACATACCCGATAATGAAAAAGTTATAAGTAGTAAATGGGTATTTAAAATTAAACGAAATAATAGTAATATTCAGTACAAGGCACGTTTGGTGGCCAGAGGGTTTGAACAAAATGATATATTAAATCTAAATGATGTATATGCACCTGTTGCAAAGTTGAGTACATTCAGACTATTTTGGCTATAGCAACTAAGTTAAAGTTATATGTTTACCAAATGGATGTAACTGGAGCCTTTTGTATGGGAGATTAAAGAAAATGTATACATAAGCTTACCAGATGGCGCTTATGACAATGATAAAATATTGTAAAGCTAAATAAATCATTATATGGGCTAAAGAAGTCTCCGAAATATTGGAACGAAAAATTTAACTCTATTATGATCAGGGAAGGTTTTAAACGATCTAAATGTGACCCATGTTTGTACTCTAAATGTAACGATTCAGAACAAATATATGTTCTCTTATACGTTGATGACATGTTGATGTTTGGTAGTAATGAAGAACATATATCAAATTTAAAGTCAATGCTAAACAAAGAATTTGAAATGAAAGACTTAGGCCTAATTTCAGAATTTTTGGGGATAAATGTAAAGCAGAATTTAAAACAAATGTTACAGAATTATGTCAAAAGACTTACCTAGAAAATGTGTTAAAAGATTCCATATGTATGATTGTAAACCTATTTCAACTCCCATGGATCAGAATTTTAATTGTAAAGAGCTTGAAAATGATAAATGCAAAGGCAATATTGAGAACATCTGTAGAGAGATCGTTGGGTGTTTAATGTATGCAGCATCAGGCACAAGACCTGATATTTGTGTTGCCGTATCAATATTAAGTAGATATCAAGATTGCGCTAGTAACATGTTATTAATCAACTTAAAAAGGGTTTTGCGATACATTAAGCACACATTGAATTATAGATTAGTTTATAAATGTGATGATAGCAATTTGGTTGGATTTTGTGATGCTGACTGGGGAGGGGACCTTCGAGACAGGAAGTCCACTACTGGTTACTGCTTCATGTATTCGAATTGCCTAATATCTTGGTGCTCTAAGAAGCAAAGTACTGTGAGTCTATCATCAGCAGAATCTGAATACGTGGCAATGAGCATGGCTGGAAGTGAGGCATGCTGGATTGCTAATGTGTTATGTGATTTCAATGTGAGTAATGTTTGTCCTGCTATCATGCATTGCGATAATCAAGCTGCCATAACGATTGCCAACACAAATAGTGTTAAACGATTAAAGCACATTGATATCAAATATCATTATATAAGGGAACTGATTGAAAATAAAAGATATGTATACAATATGTGACAACAAGAGATCAAATTGCTGATATGTTAACGAAGTCCCTCAATGGTAATACACTTTTAAAGTTTGTGAAGCTATGTGGTATGAATATGTAGATTATTCTTGGTTCAATGGCTTTCTTATTTTCTTTTGATGTGTAGGATAAATGTAAAAGGGATGATTAAAACATATACCTTTTCAATTGTCACATAATTTGTTAATTAATGTTATTACATTGACGGGGGGTGTTAAAATAAAGTAAAGACATTACAATGTAATAAGAGTAGGATAGATAGTATATTGTATATATCTCTCTCTCTAGTACAAATGTCATGGCGGATCCTTGCTTGTAACAGAACGATTGTGTGCAATATAAATAAATTCATTTCAAGTTAATTACGCTTATATTCTATTTATATTTCATCTAATTGTCTGTAAATTCCAAGTCTGGTTATTTTTTTTAAAAACCGTTGAACGTTGCCGCTTTTTGCGTACGACATTGCGAAAAAAGCTCATCTTCTCTATGCTTTGTGATCCAATCATTTCTTTCACGAAATTTTGTGGGTTTACGAAATGATGAGACATCTGATATAAATTTGAATTCATCAAAGAATTCTTGTATATCGTCAAAAACGTCAATGGTGAACTTGTTTAAAACATAATTTAGCTTAGGTGATCGTTTAGGTGCCGGTCTATAGGATACTTTAGGTTTAAGGATTACTCATGACAGTTAAGTGACAGTTATGTGTCGATAAAATAGAAATTAACATTAGGTAACATATAAATGACAACTAAATGACAAATAAGTGTTCCCTAGAGTTTAGGAAACGTTCATAAAATTGGTTGTTAATATATCATGATATGCTAATAGATCCATAATTCCAATTTTAAAACTTTCGTTCAAACCAAAAGTTATTCACCCATTCGGATCGAGCACGAAGTTTGATATGGCGGTACTCATATTAATAACCTTCGACGCACCGGCTGTAAATCAATAATCGCTTTAATTAAAACGTAATTTTGAAATATTGGATTCTGTGTTTGTGCACTGAATAGCATTTAAATATTTTTTTGTAAATCTCTCTACATAATGTCGGTTTATTCATATTACATATACAAATTCATGATATTTTTTCAATTCACTCAATTTCAATTCAATTCAATTCAATTGAAATTCATTGTACATACACAATGAATTTCAATTCATGAAATTCATTGTGTATGTACATATATATACTTTCAATCTCGATAAATATCATTGAGGGAAGTTTTTGGAATCGCCTGCAGGGTCAGCCGTTTTTCAGATTTTTATTTTACGAACACGACTTTATCTCATTGGGAATTAACGTGTAATATCGATAGGCAACCCAATATCGAAAGAATTGAATTTCCCAATTAAATATTGAATATTTCACCGAAGAAAATTAGTTATGACGCGCACGCTATTTATCTGAAAAAGGAAGCGGGAATGATGCAAAAAGGCCTCAATCGCAAATACACCTACAAAATCCTCTACGAGGGAGTCCCACTGGCACTAATACGAGGATTATCTCTCCCTCCAATCTTATGATTTTATCCTTTATGTCTGAAATGCGTTAAAAGTATAATCGACGTTTAATAGTCAAAGAATTATATAAACAACACAACAACACATACAAAATGGACAGACGGGCCGCATCGATATAAATATAAACGACAGAATATTTAAATTTTTAAATCTTTATAAATAAAAAGGAAAAATCTTAATTTATTGACTCACTGAAGCATCAACGACCAGCCCAAACCCTTAGACCTAATAATTTGAAATTATAGAGAAGGGTTTAGTTTACGGCTTCGTTTGCGGAAACATAGTTAAACCAGAACCGATATATATATATATACTCGTTCTTGGTTTCGATCACCATATATATATATATGTTGATCGAAACCAAGAACGAGTCCGGGATCAAGATAGAGAGCGGAGTTGAAATCGGAGTCATGGTTGACTGTGATCGGTCGATGTGGAAAATGAAATAATCCATTCTACGTCCACGCGGGCGGAACCGCAGCCGAAAGCTAGTATAGAATACTTAAAGTGTTGTAAAACAGACTCAAACTGATAGAGGTCGCGTCGATGCTTAAGATCGAAACAATTTCGAATATTCGAATTATATTAAATAAAGCGGTCAATAGAGAGGAGGGCGACACGAAATCTCATCGAGGGCCCTTCTCCGCGATAGCCCTCCTAAGTAAATCCGTCCGAGTGGAAAATACGACGCGGCGAACCCTTAAAGGCCCTACGAGCGCGGGGCGGGGCCGCCGCTGAGGCCGACGACTTTATCTCGCAGCCGCGATCCGTCATTCCGGGCCCGCGCCGTCCCTTTTTACGGTTACGCAGATAAAGCACGAGTGGGGTATCCGGAACGTTGTGACAAACGAGCGCTCCAATAGCACTGCGTTTGTACAGCGGGTCATTTTTTGGGGTGTGTAACGCGCGTACACACGGCTTTGTTGTGATTTTATTAGGTACGTGTTGTGGCCAGGTTTGTATACGCCAACGCTGAAGCATACCCTCCCACAATATGCCCTCGTACACTATACCCTCACACGTTATACCCTCGACGGCAATTGTTACCACGTCCGGAACCTACGGCTTAGCCTATTCGTCAAAGGTGGAGCGAGTGATTTAAATTTGACTTGAGTTAAAAATTCATTGAGGATTACTATTTGCTCCACACTACTATTTATAAAATAATCAATTAATCTAAAACAATACTCTAAGCTTGTAATATTTTGATATAGTTCGTTCTCGAATAGTAGTAGTACGATTATCATACGATTGACCGATGGACCATAGGGTGCACGTTGCTTGCAAATAAGAAAATTTAATAATCTTTTGTATGTTTTTGTAATCAAAATCAACTGATATTTGAATAACTTGAATATTGTAATTTATCAAAGTAATTATGTATGTAGGTACGTTTTTAATATATTTACAAGGAAATGAATGCGTTCAGGTTAGTTTTAATAATAAAAAAATAATGTAACATTTCATTGTATTAAGCGACACATATATAATTAATTGGTTATTAAAATATTACTTTTCAATGTTTGATAGCCTCAATAAATTAGAAACTAAACGTCGCAAATCAATAATAGTTTGAATATTCATTAACAAACAAAATCCAAGTACCTGCAAAGTAACCTAATTCACTATATTTAGCGAATGCAAAAAAAAAAAAATAGATTAATTTTTGTTATTGAAAAAAAAACCATCGTGAAGGCCGTAAATCATTCCAAAAGACCACATTCTAAGAAAAGAAAGAAAAAATAAAGATTTGCTCCGAATAACGAAAACCCTTAGGTTGTAGACAAAATCAATTGCTCCGCGCTGACCTCAAACGGATTTCGTCTACGTCAGCGCCCCCTACGAGCGGACGCGACGCAAGATCCGGACGAAACACACCTGAGGCGGTACTAATGGGTATAAATTTTATCCCCTTGCAGCAGTATAGGGAGGCTCGAACGAGGATTTTAAATCTTAGCCGTAATCCGTTCACTGACCTGGTGGTAAAGTTAGAAGTTATTTAAAATCTCAGAACTTACATCAGTAAAAAAATGTATTTGCTTTGAACGATGATGAAGTTTTTTTTTAATGATATGCAGCATACAGACATACAGGCGTGCTCTCAATCAGGCCGTATGGTGGGTGGATTACTCCTTCCTCGAACAAACGGAGCTGTAGAGTTTACATTGATTTTGCCTAGGAATCTAGATACAAATTAATTGTAATCGCTTGCAAAAACAATTTCAGTTTTGTATTATCTCAGTATATGATTGTCCCTTTGAAGAACAAAAAGTACAATAATTCGATTGGGTATTATAATAATTGAATCGTGGATAAAATATTATACAACAAAAATGTAAAGAAAGACATTGTTGTGTGTGCTCAACCCGCGTCGCTTTATCATGTTTGAAATGGGCACAATGCACTCGCAGCCGCTAGTCGCTCTTAATGACGATTTGTCCTCAGAACAGAACTTAATTTTAATCTTTACATGACTGCCCAAAAAATGTTTAATGTTTTACAGTTCAAATGTGTATGTACGTTCTGTGTTCCACCATAACTTCTATATGCCTCAGCAGATGTGAACATATGGGGTATCGTTAGAATCCTTACACCATCCCGAGTGACACTGGCTATATTTTTTTTTTATTGAAATATTTCAGTATGGCGGCTGTACAGCGCCATTTTTAAAAGTGAGAAAAAATAATTTTTAATTCAATCATTACCATAATTAAGGGTGCCAAATTAAAGGTCATGACGAGCACATTCCAAAAATGTGTAACTTATATGCATTAAATTATCATAGGTGAAATGTAAGTAGGATACAAATCAAAAATTTTGATTTGCAAATTGTCGCTTGAGAAATCTAACCCTTTAACCGTGATTTTAATACAAATGTGTACGAATATGGGCATTCCACCATGATTATTACTAGAATGTTTTAAATAAACACAAATAATTCAAAAAATTATAAAACGCGACTGCCTTGCGAAAAAACGAACTAATAATTAAAAAAGAACACCTATTAAGTAGTCAATATACATACATGACAACATGGCGATCATTTACTAGTTGACTAAATGAAATTGTATTTACAGTCGGGGGACCGTTCTGTAAACCCCTAGAACAATCAAAGATACCCGGTTGCAAATGCAATTTTAGTTATTAATTTAGTCAGCAAGTAAATGAGCGCCATTTCGCTATATATATACATATTATTTACTTAATGCGAATTGTTTTTTTTAGTTTTTAGTTCGTTTTTGGATAGACAGTTGCGCTTTTTAATTTTCAAATTTTATTTTTCTCAAAATGCAAACATATACAGTGTTCGCAAAAATAGAAGTTTCTCAGTAAATCTCAACATTAGTGGGGTAACAAACCATCACTAGTATTACAAGTAAAGTAAGAATACGTATTCAAATGTAATAACTATTTAAATATCGTCTTTATGTCATACGCTCGTCTTTACTCGCTGTGCTGGTGAAGTTAACGCACCCATAGTATGTCGATGTTTATTAAATTTTAACATTAATCATCACAACTATTATATTAACTTTGGCTTGTTGATTTTTTTATTGATAATTTGAAGTAATATAAGATTAACTTTTAAAATTAAAATATTAACGTATTTTTTTTGTAACTTTCGTTGATAAGGTTTCATTTTTATTACAGCTTTCTCAACAATCCCAAAATAAAAGAAAAGTGGATAAATGCGAGAGGAATACCAGGTACTTGGTTTCCATATTCAAGTACTACATTTTTTTCTGTACAATTTGAACCTAATTGTTTCAATCCGATAACAGAAATTCAAAGAATTTTCGAATGAGCCGTGTCTACCTTGAAATTACAATACGTATTTGGAGACGTATGTCAACAAACTTAATTAAAATATTTCACAAAAAAACAACTTTATTTCTATAATAATAAAAGATTATGTTTTTTTTTCCTTTTTAGTTTTGAAATGATCATGTTATTGCTTCTAAGTCAACACCCGTACGCACCTACACACAAATCAACTACACATGACCTACAAATTCTCAGCATGGATACGCTAAAATAAATAAAACTTGAAGGCAATTATTGAAAAAAGTAAAATTGTAATATATATCAATAAAATTAAACGTCTTCATGCTTCTAATAGGCGTAATAGAAAAAAAATTAACAAATTGAAAGGTGTTTCAAATCGCTTATGAAAAATAAAACTATTAAATGCTGACCAACATTCACTACCTCAAAATGCAAATATTACAGTGACGGACTTAATTCTACCTGGACAAGAGAAGTTAGTCTCAGGTCGTGTAATTAAAACTAAATACAACCACAAAATAATAGCTTTCGTACTGACTTTCTACTTTTACTCACCCTGGACGTATGAATGCTTAGACGCACTTTTGAAACTTATTTGCCTCATCAACACACAATTAAAACATGGCATCAGTCTGTTTTAACTCATCGGGTTTGTACGAAAGAATCGATGACAGCGCTGAGGGCTAAAAGCAAAGAAGCACACAGCTTATTTCATATGTAATTTAGAGGTGGATCATACGGAAACGCCAAGAAAATTGGTGATTATATAGACTTCGGCAGTGTTGTGAAAGATTGAGATTATTTAGTAGAAGGAAAAAGGCATTAGTTTTTCTAGTAACTGCGATTAATGGCTCATGGAAATTCCCGTTATCCATTTTTTTTTGACACCGTACTTGGGTCATTCTGAAAGACCTTCAAAAATCAAAAACTGAACAAACTAGTAAGTTATCTTTATTATTATCGTTTTCAAAAATAGTGTCCAGTGAGAGCAATGCGTCGCTACAGTCGGTGGAACCACTAAGAGAAACACTTTGTCCACTCACACTTAGGGGTCGCTTTTATGATCTTTTCATATGCAGCCACTGCTTCGTCGGCATCCTTAAGCCACTTTCCTTGAGTGTTTTTCTTCTTTTTTAGAAAATAGATAAAAATCGCATGGTGCGAGATCGGGCTGTAAGGAGGTTGAGCCAGTATTTCTATTTCTAAAGTAGCCAAATATTAATTGTTTATCTGGCGGTTTGTGGTGGGGCAGTGTCGTGATGAAGGAGAATTTTAAGGCGAGGTCGTTTTTCCCGAACTTTTTCCAAATCAAGAAGCAAACAATTGTTGGTGAGCTAGTCTGCAATGATTGTTTTTTTAACTTTTAAAACAATCGTAGCATAATGAATTGCCATTTCGAACAAAGAGACCACCGTCTTTTTTCCAACGCTTCAACCTCGTTTTAGTAAGCAACTTCTCGAAAGGAAACACCCACCGAGCAGACTGTTTCTTGGTTACGAAATCGTAACGGTTAATCCAACTTTCTTCACCTATAAATATATCGTATACAGCATTTGAGTCACCACCGTCAAATTTCTGCATTATTTCGCGACACTAATTAACACGACAGGGTTTTTGAGCTTCCATTAAAGTATAAGATACCCAGCGAGTGTAAAGCTTCCTGACCTCTAAATGTTCAAGAAAGATTGTCTGCACTTAACTGATACCGATGCCTAAGCTTATCCGAATCTGCTGGTATACGTTAGTAGTATACGTTTGTGTTAAGTATTTGTTACGAACACGTTTACAAACAAAAATCGGCTACACAAAATCCTATGCTAGTCAAATAGACGATGCATATCCCCCAATACTTTACTGATCTGAGACTTACACGCACTCGGTTACGTATGCGCTCACAAACAAACACACACGCACATATGCGTGTACATATTCCTAGTGCAAATACGCAAAGATAAAATGAAATAGAACACTAACCATCCACTAAGCACTCTTTGTGCACATGTGATACGGATTTTTTAATTACTTATCATTATTTTATTACTTAGTCATATTTCAGTTTTAATTATTTAATTGGTATCGAACTTTACTTATATTATAAATGCGAAAGTGACTCTGTCTGCCTGTTACGTTTTCACGGCTAGGCCAATTGATGCCAAGTTTGATGATGGCAAATGGCATATGATGAAGGATTGATGTGGGATTGTACAATGAATGTCGGAAAAAACTAAACTATAAAAATATTATTCTATGGGTTTTTAATATTATATTATATTTATTGTTTTAATATTACACCGATGAAAGTACGAATAATTTTACGATTGCTTCTGTCACCCTATGTCACATAATGATTGTTTTTTTTTTTTGAAAGTTTCTAAAAGAATGATGTTAAATGGTATCAAATGGTACATACTTGAATTATGGACAATAATTTGTGCATTTTATACATGAAGTCAGACTTTTGTTAATAGTTAACTAAAAATCATCCCAACCAACAACTCGTTAATCTTTAATATTTCTCTATACATACAATAAAAATCAATGTAAGTATGTTTGTCCTCTATGCATGCCTAATTCATTGATCCGATTAAGGTGAAACATCAATGATATGTCGTACGCATGCTCGAAAAGGTTTCTAAAAAAAAAACTAGCATTTCTTCCCTGTTTTATCTGCGTATTTGTAGTACTAAACCGAATTAATAATTTTTTTCACTAATAGGTATATACGCTACATTGGAGTAAATTAGGCTACTAACATTTACCCCCGACTTCAACCATGTCTTAATATTCCTAAGACGATCTTAATACTTCTTTAATTCACAGAAAGCTAAAGCAATATTGCTTATTAATTAGCTATCAGAATCGAAAGCGAGATGGAATCGACATTGGCATCGATCCATACAAAAGTTGAAGAAGTTGATTCTGTGTCCGTACTAGAGAAGTTGCGGACGTTAACCAGGTGGGCAAACTACCCACAAGCAACAAGAAAGGACAGGACAACATCTGCCGGTCCTATATCGATAAACATGAAATTGATATGTTTGAAAGTTGCCACAGGTCGACTCTGCTTAATTATAGCTTTACATGAGTTGCAAATGCCTTAAATATCTCAATAGATCCTATAATCAAATTGTAATTAATGAACCGGCCAAAGTTCGAATCATACTTCCGTATCCAGGGTTCCGTGGCGATGGCGGAAATAATATGCGACCGATCGCGTTACGTTTAAATGAAAGGTTTCGTATCAGTTTTGTGTTTGTTTTTATAAATTAAAAAAATAACTTAAATAATAGGTCCATGTATGTATTTGGTTGATAAGTACCTATTTTATTCATTGTCAACTATCCACACACGTGCCTATTGAAGCTGCTGATTAGATTTTTTTCTATCCACAACGTAAAATTGTATAAAAATTTTGTTAACATTTTTGTTATGTTTTTTAATTTATTTATAAAGTTTTATTACCGTAATTTTATTCATATTTTGTAAAAATACAATGATTCCTTTAATTAGTATTCAACATTAAATATAAAAACATAAATTAACAACGTAACTGCAAAATTTTTTGATAATTTTTTTATCGCTCAACTATAGATACACTCCTGCTATATTCTATTTTAAATGGAGGGGCTTGAACATTAGGCCTTGTACATTAATCCAGCTTGGAAAATTTTCAATACCATTACCACCAATGCGATTTCCCCAAATGCTGTCTGAGGCTAGCCAACAGCTTACTTAGATTCAAGTTAAAAGCTCATACTTCAACCATGGATAAGATTCAAACCTATTACCTTCATGCTGGAAAGCAACGCACTGGCCACTCGGCCATCGGTAACGACCGTGGTGGTGTTTGTCTATTGAAACTCAGGGACTCCGTTTTGTAGGATTAGAGCGGTATTACGATTATGTCGATATTCCCGCACGAAATAAGTCCCCTACAAGTCCTAAGTAAACCGGTAGAGCTATTTTGAACGCGATCAGAAATCGAATCCCGTATTTGCAGTTACCCTTCTCTAGGGGTTCGCATATTGACAGAGACAATAAAGAGCGAGGCTAAGAACTACGGGACCCAGAAAAAATTCGGCTCAAAGAAAATAGAAGGTGTACATAAGCGCCATTTTACTACGTCTCGTTTCACATGGGATAAGTCACGATTTTTTTCAATTTAAATGCTAGACAAGGCATCTGATTCGAAATTTTAAAAATCATACTGTGTAATTTTGATTCAAAAGACTTATTGTCGACCATAAATGTATCTATTTAAATTCCACATCATTCAGATTGTAGATATAATTTGTAACGTTCGTGGTTTTTGAAAACATACTTCTTCAAACGTATTAAAGATGAAATAATATATGTAACGGAACTTGCGCGCACCGTGCAACGGAAGTTTAACAGGGTGAAGTCAACCGTCAAAGAAATACCGGCCAAGTTTACTCATGAGTCACGACCGGCTAACGCTTCACTGAGTAGGTACGTAACAGCGCGAAGTTAGAGCTGGAGATAGGTGTGATGTGCGATTGATAAACTACTCAATTCATGAGATGTGTTGTGAAGAAACTGGAATTGTCCCGACTGCCAGATAACATTACATCGTTGAACAGAAGAAGAAATAAGATTTACTAGAGTACTATTGATTAAGATTTACTAGAAGTAAATGTTACTATTCGGACATAGTAATAAAATATTCATTTTTATTCTTTGCCTAGCTAAAGTTTTAATCAATATCAGACCATTTTTCTATAAGGAGGAAGGCAATTAGGCCATTTAATAAAAGCTTTGCAAAACTTGAAAAACAATCTTTCTCATATTATTAAACTTTCATGATTTCTTACTATGCAAGTTAGTTGTAAATTTCTAAACACGCTAAATAAGCAAAGTAATTGTACGCATACATTAGTATATGTTTGTACAGGTAATCGTGCATAGACTGACTAAACTTGTTTTTGAAAAAAAGTTCCTTAACGCGGCTTTCGGAAGGTTTTAATTGGCAGAAATCATCACGCAAGGAAAAAGCGTTATGTCTCCTCAATTTGATTTCCAGAGACTCTCTTTCTCTCTCTCTCCCTCTCTCTCAACCAGATGCTAATGATTAAGCAAAAGTCGACGGACACACATGTGGCGCTGCACTAATTTCGTCTTACAACACTTTGGGGAAAATATCTGTGTACTATCAAGTTACATGCATTCACAATGAATAATAATGTTATTAACGTAATTTTTAATGACTTTTTTTTTAATTTTTATTCAATTCCGGAGATGAGTTTTTCAATTTTAAGTTTTTATTAAACTCATTTTATACATGTAAAAGTGACATCTATTATGTATTTTAAAAATTACATTGGCATCGTCTAAAGTGTTGCTTTCTTAAGTAAGCACGTGAGTAAGCTAATGTAATTACTTGAATTTTTTTAAATTACGTAACGGCATCAAGCACAATCTTGTCATATTAGCCCAAAAAGCATGTATACTAGTTACGAGCAGCTCAGCGGGATTGAAGATAGTCAAGATGTTACAACCGAGTTCGTTGGGAATGACAAAGTGCTTCATTGGTATGCAGAGGGCGCCGCGGCGCGAGCGCCTGACCAAACTCTGCTCAGAACTGCTATTACTTTGACTTATAGTAAGCGACGTTCACGTTATGACCGTTCCTGTGCATCGGAGAGGTAAAACGTCGTTTGTGATTAAATTGAATTCTGTTCGATTCGTCTGTTTCTAATTTAAATCGGTGTATCCTATATGCCTGTTAGAACATGCCCTTAAATGTAGAGTCTCGCTTCTCCGTACGTCTAAAAAGTTTGCGTCACAAATATTGCCCCCTCTACGATTGATTGTTTCTGACGAATTATAAACAATTATTGTTTGTGTTTTACCTACGATGCCAAATCAGAGTGTCGAATATGGAAGCGATAGGAGTTTTGTGATAGCACAAAAGCGAAACAATAATTAATATAATTAATTATGATTTGTCCCGTTTGCGAATTAATATATCAAAAATATAAATGACATTTTATTATATGTATACAAAGTAAATATTGCAATAATAATATTAAAATATGAGTAAAACCCATAAGTTTCGAAGGTAATTTCCGCCTGAACAGCCTTCAGTGGCACGGCACTTCATTCGGTTCGACAATGTAACAATACAATTTTTAAAAGTACGTTTCTTAAATTCTTATAGCAAGTACTTTTAACAATGACTTGATACAGGTTTTGTCAAAAGATTTTTTCGACTATAATAAATTTCAATGAAACAGTCATCAGCAAAAGAAACTGCCACGACATTGATACAAACAAACAGATATGCAAATAAATTTTCATATTACACTTAGGGTATAAGAATACTACAAATGTAGTGACAGCTATAAATTTATTACAAATGAAATTCATTTGGATGATCTCTGTATCCTGGAAATACGCTCTCTTAAGTACATTGAAGCCGGTGTTAAATACATGTATAGTTATGGATAAATATAAAAATATGTAGAAAAAAACAAAATAGGTTTATAATAATAAGTTTTACCTTGAAGACAAATATTTAATGCTATAGAAATAATTCCCTTTTCAGAGAGAGCTTATGTTAAGCTAAATAATTTAATTGGAATAATGTCAAATTAATGTATTTTGTACTAAAGCTTTTTTTTTTTTATCATATTTTCATCGTTTGTCTAGTTCTATACATATGACTCTATCCGTGAATTTAACGTTCCTAAGAGCAATTATACATATTATACTGTATTTTGTCCAATATAATATCGAAAACCCAAAATTACTTTTTCGCATATAAATCAACTAATCAAATTATAACAAATAATTTTCTGCAGCTGAAAAACAGTGATATGAGAAATTCCGTATGTCCTATCAAACAACATACCACGCTATTTTGTGTTACATAAGACCGCCCGTGTGATTTCTGAAGAAATGAGAATTGGATCACCCTATCTTATTCTTATGGGGGTCGTAAAAAGCGAATTTGGGACGTCAGAGTTCTCTCTGATAACCGATAGATGGCGTTCCATACAAACAAGCTAGCAAATAAGGACATAGCTAGCATCACAGATCTGATAAGTTTTTTATTGAAATTTCTGCTCTCCTTACCCAGCGTGGCGATAAAAGTGCACTTTAAAAATGAAAAACTGAATAGAATGGCGTCTATTTAGAAAGGTTTGCTTTTAGCAGCGGACTAATGTGTGTCCATTGTTATGATAGTAGCAAATTTTATTAAAACTTATTAACACAATTTTCGTTTAATAATAAATAAAATTGTTATACGTGTTGATGACGAGGCTCCCATTTATAATACACGACCTATTTAACAATATAAGTTGTAGACAATTCTATTTTTCTGATGTACCATCTGTATTATTACTCTTTGGAAAATTCTAGAGTTATTAATGACAGTCGATTTCTCTCGTCGTTTCCTATCGCCGAAGGAAATATTCGTCTTTTTTGCCAAAGAATTTATTGGATATCTCGATATTAAAATAATCGAATGACGACGAAAAAAATTAGGATAAGCAAATTGCAATCGTTAAGCACAATCAGCGCCATCTATACTTACAAGCGTCTTCTCTTTAATTAAGTTATTATCAAGTTGTGAACTGATTAGAACACATAATCTGTGTTCGAGTCGCAAATATCATGCTGAACATTCTTTTTTTCTTCTATTCTTTTTTGTTATTTTTTTGTTATGGCACATAGGTATGTGCCATAACAAAATAGAAATAAACAAAAAAATTAAATTCTACTTTCTTTTGGAAAAAATGAAAAAAAATGAAAATAATTACAAGAACATGGACTGTAGATACTAAAAGAAAGGATAATAAAAAAAAATGAAAAATTTTTGACTATTTGTATTTTTATCATGTCACACGATATCGTTCGACATTTAATTTTTATAATGTGAAATTGTAAAAAATACTTTAAAATACATATACTATATTATTCAGTATCACTATTAATTAAAATAAGGAGTGGTTTAGTCATTATTTATAGTATTAGTCCGTGTATTGTATTTGACATAAAGAAGACGGGAATTTCTGGGCCCATCTGTAATAAGTTGTGGATGGTTTAAAAAAAGGCTCACGTTTTTGTATTCCAAATGAAAAAAATCAGTAGTTACAATATTTACAAATTACAATATAAAAGTTACAATCTGGGAAACGAGACAACTAAAAACTGAATTGATGTTTGTAGTAAATTAGTTTATTGATTAAAATATAATCGATTAGCGTGAACAAGTTCGTCTGTTTAGAAAAAAAACACACTAAGGCACACCGATTGATTATCTCGAAATGCTAATATTAGTAAAAATAATATTAGCATTTCGAATTAAAATATTTTTTAGTTTTAAGTTTTTGTAAAAGTTTAACAAATAGTCTTACAATCGGCTCTCGTCTAAAAATCGATTTGGTATTTATTTTTAGTCTGTACGCTGATAGTGACAGCTAACAGCTCCCGATTACATTATTTATCACTTTCTGTCATTTTCGTCGATCCTATATATGTAGGGGAAATATTAGAAAAAATAAATATGCACATGAATGTTGAAAATGATTCAGCAGACTTTATTATAACTAATAATTACATCAGACGAAGAACTTATTTTGGAGCAATTATAATTGTACAAAATGATAATTAAATGATTATCCCCGGCTTACAAAAAGCGAACTAATTGTCATTTTTTAAGAACATATCAAATTAAACGGGCACGGTCCTATCAGGCGATCATGTCAGCCACGTGCAAATACCTCTTGGCTACTTCGAAGACGCATCCAGTCTAGAGATTCAAATCGAAAAACTTTTTGGAGTTTACTCCTTAAGAATCTATTTCATGTTTAAGACCGGGGTATGGAATTTTATAGGAGTAAAATCAAGTGTTAGATAAATGACGTTACGCTATCGTCATGGTTACTGTTCACATTTCAATCAATCAGAATGTGAAAAATATAATAGATTTTCTCCACGAATCATTGTTGGTGTACACAGAAGGGGGTTCAAAACTATTGAAGAAACGTTACCATGAACTTCCACTTATACTTGGTGGAGATTTTAATATTGATTTTAATAAAGAAGATGGTTTCCGTTCAGTACAATTTCTGAAAGATGAACTGAACTTAGATTTAATTTCTGACAGAACACTAGGGACGACTAAATATGGTACAACTATTGATGCGATGTTTTCACGATTTATCACACATTTATCTTCCGACATTCATGTATCATATTTTAGTTACCATAAACCAATTGTTTCACTGTTTAATGATACCGCTATTGTTCCTGTGATAAACATTACGCAAGATAACGTCAATGATAGAGAAAATCAATCTTACTAAAAATTTTATTGTATAACATAATTATTTTCAATATTTTCTTAAACGATGAATTAATTGTTTTACTATTAACATAAATAAATGAATTGTGTATTGTGATTTGAATAATATAATAGATGCTTTCATTTACCATTATACTAATCTATATGTACGATATCATCTTAAAGCAGTAAACTCCATTCGTGCGTCGGAGCTGACACACTTTCTTTTTATTTATATTTTAGTTGACAGCTCTTAGAGAGGTAGGAAGACAATAATTAAATACTATTGTAAATGCGTTGTACGCTAACGGACTGTTTGCTGCTGCACGTATTTAATGTAATTTGGTATATTTCTTGAGCCAGGCACTTAGAAAATATATTACCACTTGTACACTTCGTAGATGATATATTAGTTTTAATGAAAGACGAACGAAATATAATAAATAAAAAGTATTTTATTCCCAAATATCTCGTTACTCATCACCTTAAATCTATGAATTGCATGTTCCATAACATTGTGGCCGTACTAATATATTAAGCACTTATACATCTATTCAAATATATTGACTATACTCCAAAAATCAGATGACAGGTGTAAGTTTTTACATAACCTCATTTTCAATAAATCTCTAATAATTCTGCTTTCACTTTACCAAAGTCCGCAGAATTTATAGTGAGCCTTTGTTAATATATAAACTATAAATTGATGTAACTCCTATTCTTTAACTTTTGAACCCAAGTTTGTATGGAAGCGTTTCGATCTCATTTAATTACTAAAAATACTAAAGACTGCGTCTGTTATATTCAATAGATTTTCAACCTTACGGAAATGTAGAGCTACTAAAAAATCACCTCGTTTAGGTTTTTCGACGGTTGTCGTAATTACACCCATATATCCAGAATTAAAATGAATGATTTTGTCAAGAAAAGAGGAAAAGGAATGTCAATAAGATTAAGGTGAAAAGGGGCGAAAGCACGACTGAATGCCATAGACTCATGGAAGGTGAGAGAGGATAGAGTTTCTATGCTTAGGCAATGTATTTACGAATGATGGTAAACATAATAGAGATATCGAAAGGAATGCGAAAAATGATGTAAATAGGGCCTTGCTTCCTATTATGAATATTAAAATAATCTCACGACAAGCGCGTTTGGCTATCTCTATTGGAGTTCTAATCCCTAGGAATATTTACGGTAGTGAAATCTGCGTATCGCAAAAAGAAAAATGAAAGTAGAATTAATGTAGTGAAAATACGATCATTGCAGTATGTATGAGGTATCTGTGGAAGATATATGTGGGAGAAATAATGTTGGAAAGTAGTGTGATATAAAAAAAGGTTGTAGTGACTAGAATAGAAAAAAGTATGATGCGGTGGTTTTACCATCTGGCAAGGATGAATGAAAGTAGACTGGCAAAACAAACTATAAAGCGAATGTATGTGATGGAAAGGTTGGCTAGGGTCGCCCTAGAAAAGTCTAGGCAGACCGTATTGATGGTATTATAAAAAAGGGTGAAATTTTAAGCACCCGAAACCCACAAGCTTACATGGTAAGATTAATGGATATCAGTAAAGCAAGAGAGACATGCAAAGCTCGTGCCATTTAGAAATCTATAATCTCTGCCTACTCCTCTGGGAAATATACGTGAGTTTATATTATTATTATTATATTCAGATGTCTAGATGGATTGGATAGAAAAAATCGTGTATTTCTCTTGTAAACTTCTTAGTTGAGGCACTCAAAATGAGATCGAGTAAAATTTAAGAGTACCATTGAAGTTTGCTCTAAACAAAGTATTCTCTTTATGTAAGTGATTAACAAAAAATATATGTTTAACGTCGAAGAAAAAACATCTATAACGATAGTTGTAAACAAAAAACCCGTATTATTTCTGTATCGCGCCTACACTTCGAATACCTAACATGCACAAACACTCGCATAGATAAAATGAAATAAAGTAAAATAAAAGGCCATCGCGCCATATATTTACGAAAACAGGGTTTCTGTTGAAACGCAATTAAATCCGAAAACACCAGGCATTCTAGAATAATGCTGTACCAAGGTCTTCTACATAGAGAGTATATCCCGCAAGATTTCTATAACTCGATACTAGAATTTCATATATCATTGAGTGTCAAGTACAAAAACTGATTCCACAATATGTGAAAAGAATTGGTAGTTGGAAGTTGATAATAGTTGAAAAATGTAAAATAGACTTCATTGTGAAGAAAAATGCAGTGAAGTAGTGTATAAGACAATACCGGAATTTTTATTCATTTCAAGCTCGGGCCGTGTGTAGTTACGACTCCCAAGAGGGACCTCAGTAGAACGGGCCCACAGCATTGGAAGTCTTACAAGAACTAACGCACAGTGAGTTATGGTGTCCTGTGCTCAATTACTTTGACATGCTAACATTAACAATTTCAAATTACAAATTACGGCATTGCTCGCTAAAAACACTTCGTAATGGTACATTAAATCCTCTAGTATAAATTGTAACCACAACTTTTTGCCTCTTAATCGAAGATATCCATTATTAAGAAAAAACATTGTCATACGAGATTCACATTAAATATATAAGCCATCGACGTATATAGATAAGCCTTTGCTTATTAGAAAAATATGCCGCTTGGCATACGCCTAAACGATTGACGTATATACGTCATTTTAAATATGAAACGATTGGCACTCCTTGATTTTCGGAAAACTGATCATATCAAAACATGTATTCAAAAACTGCCCTTGAGAACTAGTCACAGACAAGTGTCATATAATATCCATATCTTCTTATTCAATACGTGCAAAACAATGGAACGTATTTGAAATACTTTTATAAGTGAAAAACTTACAACTTTACTGTGAAAAGTGCCCATCTGTCGATTTATGCAATATTAGTCCACTGCTATTCGACGCGCAGGAATTCAATAAGGATTAAATCTGCGCGAAATGCTATAGAAAAGAAAAGTTTTCCCAAAGCAGAAGTAATTGACGTAGACACAAAAATACGTTTCGTATTTACAAAGATTCTTCAATCACTTAACAGCTAAAACAAGTGTTATTTGAAAATATGAAATTTTACATGACATTTGGTTTCAGTATTGCTAGACTATTTTCTCAAAGTTCGTATATTTTATTATTTTAATTAAAATATTATTATACATGACAGAAACGTTATTTTTCCTGTATTAAAGAAAGTATAGTTAATCAAACATTTTGGTGTAATTTATTTTGACAATTTGAATAGTCTACCGCATTTTAATGATTCCAAAAATTGCTCTCCAAATTTATTCTCTTTGTGGCGTTAAACAAAGAAAAAGCTATTGCTTACGAAATAGGTTCCCGTATAATTGCTCTACAAAAGGTCCGTGTTTCTTTCACAAACATTTCTTAATTGTGCGAAACTCTGACTGTAAATTGTCTTTAAATACCTCTGCATTGTGAAACTGATTTTTCACTAAAACTTACTTGGAAAATTAATGTACACTACGACGATTACTCCCTTAATTCATTTTTGGGCTCCGTTTCTCTAAAGAAACCCTTATAAGATCACTTGATTTTCTGTTCGTATATATGTCTGTCAATGACCTTTTTGTCAGTTACGGGTGGAGTTATGGATATGAAACTAATATCAAACGCTTAGGTTTACGGTACCTTGAGTCTACTTAATAAAAAGTCGGTAATTTTTATCGCATATTTTACACTCGCAAATAAACCAAAACCTATACTTAGGGTTCTTTTTTTGATCTAGAATCATGAAGTACAGCAAAAAGCAAGCTCTCACAATACAAGTAAAGAAAAAAATCTGAAAATCGTTAATTTGTTTGTCAACTTCAATATTTTTTTATTACAATTTACTATTAAAGTTTGTTTAGGAAAACATGTTATAATTTCCCACTATAAATGTTCAAAATTTTCAAAATTCTGCATAAAAAAATTCCGAAAGTAATTCTATAAAAGAAGAAAAAGAACAACGGTTTCGACATTCCTGAACAGACATCTCGCCAGCGTCGGTGACGACAACAGGCAAAAGTAGTCGATATTTTTATGAATAATATGTCTTCATATATAATTAATTTTGTACGGAACCCTCAGACTGTGAGTTCTGTTCCCAATTGTCCGGTGCTATTTCAAAGAGACGATAATAAAAAATGTTTTCTATATTTACAATATATATGAAGAATTATCGTGCTGATACTTTTTGGTTTTGTACTTCCGAACCGTTGGTAAATTGATTGTTTAATTAATAATGCACAAACTCTTGATAATGAATAAGTGATTATGCGAATTTCTTTCTCGAAGAAAAAACTGACTAAGGGGAATCATAGACCGAATATTTTTCTAATTATTTTTCGAAGCGCAACGAGATCTCTCATCCATTTTGGTTATTAGGTAAAAAGTTTTATTAGTCTAGGGAATAAAGAAATAGTTACACTTTAACTAATCGGATTTGCTGTAAAGCAATGAATAATTGTATTGAATCAATTCAATTTGATGCCTACGCCATTTTTGTTGAACCCGTTGAGTTTCAACGTTTACATTTGGTAGTAACAGGGCTGTCACGTTTTAGTTAACGCTGTATCATGACTCGATCGGTTAGCGGCGGTCAATTAGAAATTTAGTTTTAATTTCCGATAGTCACATCGACATCTTTAAAGTTTGACGTTTGCCGCTCTGGCAGAATAACAAAAGCAACTATTCAATTTACATGTTCTACCTCAATTCCAGCGACCGGTCTTATTGCACCTATAACCGCCACCATTCCATCTCCTGCACTAAATAGAACTACCGGAGTAGTTCAATCCGGTAGAGTGCGTTCTTCGATTCCGCGGGGCGATACGTCTTCGCGAGAGAAAGATTGCTTATCGCTTAAGCAATCAGTGTTCGACCGCGAAAGACGGAACCCTACGACCGGTAGCACACGACACGCGCTCGCACACACTTTTCCGGTTTGGATTATTTTTGGGATCCCGTATCTAAAAGTAAAAATCGGCCAAGAGCATGTCGGACCATGCTGAGTGTAAGGTCCCGAAGCCGTTACTACAAAGAAATACACAACAAAGTGTAAGAACTACGTTGTTACACTTTTTTCATGTTTCAGAATAAGTATAGGCATTTTAGTCGCCTATAACAAGTAGGTATGTCGACTATTCTTGAATTAAGGTAAACTAAAATGGTGTATCTTCGTGGCACTTACATTCGTTTGTTCAGAAGAGCTTTTTTTTATAAATAACTTTAAAACAGTAAATCTGATCATTCTCAATATAATTTTCTTTGAAAGTATTTATTTAAGTGTTATCTTTGTATATTTTTTCATGTTTTTTGGACTCGCAGTTTAGAAAATAAAGGCGTGGGGAAGTAAACTATCTTACTTTCCGAGCGATTATTTCCGAAAATATTCAATTTACCAAAAAAAATAATTAGAATCCTTAAATTTTTTTTAAAAGAACTGTAAAAATATGTACCACTCGTTGATGTTTGCTGAAAATTATTTTTTTTAGGCTTCTGTTTCACGTATGGAGTGCCAAGAAATATTTATATTTGTTATTTAACTACTAAACTAAGTAGCGGCTTATACAAGATACCTATACAATATTATTAATGTAAAATAAATAAAATTTCATCAAAATAGATGGTGTATTTTTTGAGTAAAATGCCTATGTCGTATGTACGGACGTGACGAAACTATAAGGTTTTTTCATTGTCATTTTGACTGGGAACCTTAAAAACGGAATCCTTACAGAATAATTTTTATGTCGGTCCGTCTATCAAAGATTTCGTTTTTCATTAACTATGTAACATTGGAATTCAAATAATGACCCGTAGAAATGTAAACCTATGATCTTCTATGTTTCTAAAGCTTAAGTTTAGATTTTCTTGGGCTTTACACAGATCATGACAGTTAGATAGTTATACAAGGGTTAGCGTGAGTGTATGAACAGAAGAAAAACCCGGCGAAATGCGAATCGAACTTCATTGAAGTTTTTCCACATTATATTTATCCTCCTTTCGCTGTGTAAATCATCGCACTACCTACTCTGTCTTTCGAGGCTGACTCAAATGTATTTGTAACCAAAAATAATAGCATTATGTACTGTTTTTGTTTTTTAATTGTGACATAAATTTGTTTATAGTAACTAATACAAAATATTATCATAAGCGGAATACAAAAAGTTATCATAAGCTATAATTTGAACTCAACTGTCCCGTATAAGTGGGCTATAATAGTAACCACTAAATAAAGGTATTAATCGTCAGTAAAATTTAGCAACACGTTTCATAAAAGTTTTCTTTCCATAAATATTTTCCTTTTCAATAGAAATATAAAGACTTGAGAAATGTATATTTATTTTCGTTTTGATATGATAGGCAGGTGCTGCTATAGTCAACACATGCCGATACCGTACGGTTTTCAGTGGCTCCATTTTTTTCAATTAACCACCCGAAATTAGGATAGAAATAGGGATTGGAAACGGAACTGATATCTTTCCCGCACGCGAAACTACGGACAGTTATCGCATTTAGACTAGTCAGCTAGTTGCGTCCATATGATGTGGATGTACTAACGGAGTTCTATTCAAATGGCCGCGATATGCATGTACAGAGACAGAGATAACCCACATTTCGTATGATGTGATCATCAAATTCATAATCAATAACATTCGAGCTGATCTCCATGACGTAGCAAACGAACTTCACAAGATGTGTAGTTTGGGTTTATATCAAGTTGAATAAATTCGTGCTTGTAGGGATATCATTTGTTGGTATATTTAACTAATTATTAATAAACGTCGACGGGAGATATGAAATAAAAATCGCATTTTAAGTTTCCTTAAGAATAAGGAAACCTAAAATAAGCCTACGCCGTCTGTCTGTCTGTTTATCTGATCTACATTCAAAACACTATATCTTTTGAACTGTGATAGGCATCAGGATGAAATTTCTACAGAATATTTTTTATTAAAGCGGCTATCGTAACATATAATAATAAAATAGTATAAGAAAAATTTAAAGGGGTCCCTAATAAGAAAGGTTCTGTTTTGAACATTTTTATGTTTTTGCCATATTGTATACACGATAATACAGAAGAGCTTCAAAATTGGTGTGATTATAACGCATGCTATATAATAAAACCATAAATAATAAAATACAGCAAAAAAATAATAAACGACAGCATAGAGTCGAGTTCTCAAGCTGGGTGAATATGAAATACATTATGTTTTAAAAAATATATTAACACAAATATATTCTCTGGCATAAAGAACGTAAAAGTTATCATTTTCCCAAGGCACTGAGCAAAAAGCATTGGTTACCCAGGTACTATATTTTTTAATAGATTTTTGTAATTCAATTGAAGATTTTTGTTGACACCTTATTTAATCCTAAACGATTTCTATCACTTTATTTGCTACAATGAGATCGAGATACATTTACAAGATATTTCATTGAGAAGAATCTGATAAAAATTTTCTTAAACACTTTTGGATGCAATTATACACTTTTATTTATCGAAGTCTTAAGTTAATAAACACAATCTACACAAGAATTGAAAAACAGAGAGATTTGTGCAATACACTAAAATACCAAAATAACTCCACGGCACAACTTTGTACATAAAAGTTTTTCCGTGGCCCAAAGCAGAATATAACAAAAAGCACCTATCGCATTATTTAATGCGGGTATAACTGCGAAACAATGCCGATTCGTGAACACGTAACGCTTGCGAAGTCAAAACGCGTACAACTTTTAACGAGTTATTTGTTTTAATGTCGGCGCAGCTTGTAGTTCGCTCGCTCCGGAAACAAAAAAAAAAAAAGAAAAAACCTTTGAAAACTATCCGTTGAATGTCAGCCATCTTGTTGAGCAGATATCATTACCTTACTGTAAAAAAATAACTAACTGCTTAAAATTGCAAGTTTGAGAAAATCGAATGTAAAAGCTTACACTCCAAAATCTTATTAATATTTGGTGATATCCGAGCATATATTTTATTTGTGGATTTAAATAACACTTTTATTGAGAATGGTGGTGTAATTAATGTCTCATCAAGACAAACACCACACTCAGATTGCTTTACCTGTGGAGATATCAAACGGCTTTAAGACTGCCTGTCCATCGGGGAGGAGCGAGCGAGTAGTGCGGAACAGTTATTTTATTTTAATAATCATGAAATTATCTGCATTTTCATTCATTCCTTTTTGCTCTGCTACAGATATTTCAATATCCTGAGTAACTTATATTTGTGAAGTACTAGGAATATTGATAGTAGTGTTGATACTATCTGGTGACGATGTGGAGTGTATAGCATAACCATAATCATTCAGGGAATACCAACATTGTTTGGTATTCTGGAGCTGGAGATTATTTTTTTCAGCTGACATTACCGCATTGAAGCACGCTTTTTAAATTTAAAATTGTAAATAATACGACAGCTTTTCGTTGATCTTTTTTTATTTATTTATTTCATCCCAAAAATACATACAAAGCATCAATATACATTTATTTATATAGATATAGAGATAAAAATAATTATCTGTACATAGATTGGAATATGGAAAAGCAAATAACATAAAATAATAGCATGCCCAAGAATAAAATGTACCTTAACGAATTAAAGATATAACAATTTTTGTGATGTATTTATAATGCTCGAATACAATTTAGAGGCTGATTATATATCACACTATATCATGTAAATTTTAAGTGTTCTTGTGTGTCTACTAACCATTTTTTATTTTACTTTTAGTTAACTTGGTTAACTTGGAGAGTTGAAATACTTAATTGCCGTCTAAAAAGAACTATTATAATACCTTGACTATGTGATTTTGGACCCTTATATTATTCCATACCTAGATCTACCTAAATAATTATTATATTTTTGGGTACATACTTCAAAATATTACATTAAGCTATCCATTACAAACTGTTGTTCAACATTTAATTAACTATCTTGACCTATTTCTATTTTTTTGAGTATTATTTTCTGATTGCAAAAGTACTTTGACAGTGCTTTTAAAGGCACTGCTCTAAGCAATGATGCCATAGTTAATTATACTTTCAAACAATGTGTGGTATAACATGTTTAAAATTTTACATTCCATTAAGTATCCAAATTAGTGCACTATAAATTGAAAATATCTGACTTTTTAAAAAGTTCCTTAATACATACCACCCACTTTAAGCAATAATCAATATATACATATAATATTTACAACTATCAACTCTTTTAATTATTTTTTTGTCTATGCTAATTTTAACATACATGGATAAAATATCACTATAAAAGCAAAAAATTGTATTGACCGTTTTTTCTACATTTATTATTAATTGGTTATTTTTAACCTGCTTCAAACAATATTTAAAACGATGTCAATATTATTTTGGACTTCTTCCCAGCTATCTGAATACAGAACAGCAGTGTCATTAGCATACAATAACGAATATTTCTTATTTACAATATTCAATACATCATTAATGTACATTATAAATAACAGAGGACCCAATATTTTTACTGAGGGACTCCCATTTTTACGTACTCTTCTTTAACAAAGCATCCTTCATACTTATCTATATGGGTTCTATTACTTAAGTAATTTTCAATTAAGTTACTAACAATCCCTGTAACACCATATCACTTTAATTTAGCCAACAAAATAACACGATTGACGGTTTCGTTTCATTTACGATTTCAAAATCCTTAAGTACATCAAAAAACGCGATGATGGTTCTTTTATCAGAATTTAGATTATTATATATGTGCATCATTAGTGTTTCTGTTTTTTAAAAAGCCAAACTGCCTTTCTGAAATTAGATTACATATAAAAATAAAATTATATATTCGGTTACATATTACTTTTTCGAAAATCTTTGCCAAATATAGATTAAGGATGTCAGTCGGTAGCCGTTAAGCTCATGTGATTCCTCAGATTTGAAAACGGGTACAACTACCACTGATTTTAAAGCACCAGGCGAAATGCCCATAGCAATACATACATTGGCAAGCTCCAAAAGTTTGCCAATGCAGTACACTAAGTTTTATATTACTTTGGTGTTTATTATGCTGCCTATTTCTTTGTACTTATCACTGGTTGACATCACGTTTATCACTTCTCTCCGTACTCGCTCCGAACATTTACGGCGTTCTTTTTTTTTCGTGTAGAATTTCATTGTTTTATCTTTTTTAGAATGTGGATGAAGTCGGGCCAAATGCTGTTGAATCATTAAAAACATTAACAGAAGGAAGGTTATTTGAATTCGACAACTACAAATTGCATAATTCCTGTGAACTCTCATCAATGCAATGAGTTTCCTTCACTGAGTTGTTCAAGGGCTCAAAACTTGATGATCGGTCTCCGATATACATCTACAACAAGAGAAACGACATGAAGTTTTGATCTTTCCGTTCTTTTTTTTTTGTTTTCTAGCCTGTTCACTCTCTGTTGCACTTTTTGTTTTTACTGAATCTCGATAGCTATCTCTCGGTTGTTTACATTGCGACTTGTAAGTTTAAACTGAAACAATCAACAAACACAAAAAATGCGTTCCATACAGAACCCCCTATTTATAAAAAATTTATTGCTTACGCTTTCTTTAAACTTATGGACAAAGTACAATTAATTAGATTTTTTTTTTAATTTTTCAGGTATTTAGCAATCATTTACGACGATGGGAGAGAATTTTAGAATTGTTTATGAATTTTGTAATGCTTTATGAAATGTATTACAACTTCTTGTTACGTCGGAACCAACAGAAAACTACTGAAAAAAAATCGCAAAAAAATCTGGTGAACTATGGCAATATAAATATTGTATAGGTGCCCTTGACGGCAAACACTCATATATGAAGACTCCCTCGAAAACCGGGCTCTACTTTTTCAATTACAAAAAGAGACTTTCTGTAGTATTGATGTGTTTAGCTAATGTCCGAAGGAAAATTATAACGGTGGAAGTGGAATCAATGGCAAAATTTTCTGATGCAGGATATTTTTATCACAGCATTTTCGAAAAGAGATTAAAAGAGAAGAGATTAAATTTTACTTCGCCGGTACCATTGTATGAAATTGGAACAATAATGCCATTCGTATTTACATGAGACGATGCTATACCAGTAATAGAAAATTTTATGAGGCCATACACAGGTGATGGACTAAATGCAGAAAAAAAATATTCAGTTACTGATTGTCACGAGCACGCCGCATTATTGAGGCCACTTTCGGTATATTGGCGAGAAATTGGTACGTGTATTATGAAAATTTCGTAAAATCATCATAAAAATTTAGAAAAGAATCTATCATCAGTGATGTGTGGCTCATTTTAGAGTGAGGAACTTTGACAGATTTGGATAGCTTAACCAGCTGCGGACATTATTTATGCATTCTACTGATTTTTTGTCAAATTAAAAAATATGTATAAAACATCAATATCTTGTAGACGGTATTATCGAAGGAAGATATATAATAGTTACATAATAACATTGTATATATACTATGTTAATATGTAACTATTATATATATACCATCCGATACGTTTGTTTCAGTAATTATTTTGTCCCACGCCGCATCTTTTGCATTTGTAAAATTCAGACCATGTATCCCAAATTCACGAAAACATTGTTCATCTATCGTCTTTACTGCGCCAGTCATGTATTTACGCCCTGGCCGGTCTACGACGGCACACCGCGGCCGCGCCCTGCGCCCGCGCTCGCATCTCCTCTCCGCTTCTTCGCTCCGCAATACCATTCCTCTTCCTCGATCGACTTCCCGGTTTAGCACAAATTTTTAAACTAGTTCGCAACTCCATGTTCACTAAAGAGGAAAAGAGATTTATGCAATTCTATCGGTGGATTTTTACCTCTCTCACCGCTCCGTCACCTCGCTTTGCTCCAATGGACGAGCAGCTTTAGCATTGAAAAAGCAATGAAAAGCAACATTTTATTTCATGTCGCAAGCAAGCGTCTAATAATGAGTTTTCGCGAAATAGCACCGTAAAGAATTGAATAAGCAATGAGATTTTCCGCTTGGAAAAGAAAACCCGTCGATTAATTTGCAATATGCATGTGTAACCCCCGATGAAGTAAATACAGCTATTGACATTTCAATTTCGAATTGAAAAAAATACATATGTTGTGGAAACTAGCACTATTATAACTTGCGACTTTTGAGTCACTGGCAGACGTACTAACCCTTAAGCTACCACAATACAATTCAAAAATAAAATACTTATTATTGAATTTTAACAACTATAAAAGATATTGATAAATAGAATATATTATTATGCTGAATTATAGTTTACAATAGAATGAGTGAACTTATAAAAAATATTTTATTATTAAAATAGATAATACTTGAAGCTTATAGGAAATATACAAAACTACTGCCACGTATTATGTACATATTTATAATATAAAACGAGCAAAGTCACGGGCGCCACAGATATATCAAACAAAGAACTAATCTCTTAATTAGGTAGTAGATACTTTGTGTAAATTATAGATTTATAAAAGAACACCGTTTGACTACACGAAGCTTGTAAGGGCTAAGAACAATATCGTCAGAATACAATATGAACGCCCGGATCACACCAATCTGGCTCCCGAACACGAGGGGATCCAGCATCGAATAATGGGAAGAACGTAAAGAAGAGAAGAAGAAAAAAGTCTTTATTGAATTAAATCGTATAAGATGAACTGACGATTTTTCTCTTCCTTCGCGTATACGTAATATATATTCCTTTTTTCCGACTTCGCGCACGGGCAAGTTGAAATAAATTGGTGCGGGACGAAGCGGCGTTTCGCATGAAAGCGAAATTCGCTCGAGAACAAAGCAATCACGCCCTCGATTCGATTTCTGAGGTGAAGTTAGCGGGGCAGAATTCATCAATACACCCTAGATATTTGTTTGAAGAGCGCACGTGGACGTATATTTTACTGGAATCTCAATCCGCGAGTTTTCAACTTTAACATTCGTATGCTCTATACTGATAAAATAAATACAAATGCAGTAAATAAATAATGGAATATGACTCCATTTGTTTATATAAAAAATGTGGGTGAGTTTTTTTTTCGTAAAATCTGCATTTATCGAAACGTACCAAAACTTTATTAAGAGCAATTTTTTTATATAGCGTTTCTAAGGGGCGAACGAGTATGTTAGTCACCAGAGAGCAGCGTCGTCTATGGACAATCGCAACCGCAAAGTCACCAATGCGTTGCCAGCCTTTGAAAAGAAATGAAAAATATGATTAAAAGTAAATAGGTCACCGGAGATTTCACTCACTAAACGAAAGGCACAACGGAAACTACTACTTTACGTCTGTATTCTGTGAGTGTGTGACCAGTCAACCCGCCCCATTTTAGGGCTGTAGGCAATTTAGCTTTACCACATCGATGTTTACATTGATATGATGTTTACAACGATGAATCGTTTAATTCGACGATGATACTGAATTATTTACTAAGGTTCAAGAGCGTTAACAGTTAAAATGTAATGTTTTAATGTGAGTGTAAATTTAATATTTTTAATGTTAGTTTTTTACCTGTCAAACGTTGAAACTCCATTATTGATAGAACGTAACCGACATTAATTTTCCATTTATAATGTTTTCCATTTATAATAAGATATTTTAAATCTGGTGAATTACAAATAAAGAACATATTAACTTTATAAAATGGATAGCATTGGACTTGCAGTAAAAAAAATAACTAACACTTGAACTCATGTCAGTGTCTAAATTATATTGAGAAAATAATTAGGTATAAATGAAATAATTGTTAATAAATCCATTATCATTTGCATTATTCTAAAAATAGATGCCTTTTAAATTTTAACAATTCGATTTTGACATGAAAATTTACTTATATCATATTACCACAATACGATCACAAATTAAGAAACGTCAACTGGACGAGATTGTTCCTTGTATGTAACTTGTAAGTGTTGCGCTACTAAAGTGTCCTAAATTACTTTAAAGTAGAAAACAATTCGAATAAGATATGCCTCCACGACATTTTCTGACGCAATACGGATTTATTTATGAAATTAAGTGACTCGAATACTCCATCCAGATTAAGGTTATTTATATTTTAACAAACTTATGGTATTTTAAATAATATGTATACGTTTCTGAGAATATGATATGAGAACCAAATATGAGAACTTATTTTAAATGGCAGTATCAAGAAGTATCCATAAATGACGATATTCTGCCATTACGTCACTACTTGTCCAAACCGCGCGACGAGTTGGACGTGGAGCGAGCTGCCATTTTGAACTCCTCACGTTTCTGTTTTTTAAATTCAGTTAAATCTTAGAAATCCTACATTATTACCTATTAGAGTAGAGAAACACACTTTTACAAAAACATTAATTCTCATTGCACTGTTTGGAATGTTTTTTGAGTTTAGCAATGAAATCAAAGAACTCATCGGTTGTTCTTCGTGCAAATACGTTCTTATGTGCACGAATTCCTGAAGACTGATATTTTACCCAATGAATATTGTTTTTCGTATTCTTAAAACTTCTTACATGTTGCAAGATATATTTTTTTTTGACATGAAAATTTTCTTTCATAATTCCGCGCTACATATACATATGTAATTTTAAAGTATTGATAATCATTAAATTCATGTTCTTTAATAACGCCGAAAAGATTATTTTTTTAATTCATTTTGTATAAACATTTTTAGTGTATCAATAACAATTGTTTTTTTATGCCAAAGAAGCATTAATTTCCGGTTTTGATACAATCGTATGTATTTTACATACATATATATACAATTGCTTACTTTAATACACACACACCTTTTCTGCAAGCAGTATTCTTTGGAATGGGTCTATGTGTATTAGATTTTCCTCCACACAACCTTTTCATTTTGTTCGGGAATTTCAAACACTCGCTTTTGCAACATCATAATATTTGATCAATAACATTATCAAACTTTTGACGCTGGTTGTGATCGCCTCACGCCTATACTCTCTCGAATAATCTAAAATATTTTTTTGTACGTACTTAGGTAACTACACGAAAGTTTCAACACTTATTATTAAACTTTACGGAAGTTTCCCGGTTGCTGAAGTACTTCAATGAATGACCAAGAAAATATCAGTTTGATATTCGACATAGCAAGTTGTCTTCCAAAGAAACTTGTTTGTTACAAGCTTTTGTTTAACTTTCCATGTTAGTATGTGAGGGTCAAATCTTGGAAGCTAAATTAGAACTACTTACTCACGTTTGATTGAAATTAAATTTGGTATACTTGTCTTAGCATCTTTAATGACAATGCAATGACATGATATCATGGACCTGGTCTGATGAAGAAACCGGAAGGTCGCCATAGGAATTCCTAATTTAAACAAGTTAAACCCATCGCATTTGAGCTCATTTTATTTATCTTGTTGAGTACTCTAGTGCTACATGATATTTAGCGCCTGAAGATGGAGCTGAAAGGCCAAAAGAACTATGTAATAAAATCACGCATCCTTATCAAGTTTACGGTCATTTTTTTGTCGTAGCAAACACACTGGTCCTTACGATATCTAAGTTCTGAAGATGGAAACGGAAGCTAAACATAGAACTTCTGAACTAAACTAGATAGACCCGTCTTATTTGGATTCTTTTGGTTTGACTAGGCCAACACTCTGGTATTTCCAGGGTCTGAAGATGAAGCTGAAAGGTATTCATATTAACTTTGGAATAAAACGTCGCAACTTTGTATGTAAGTACAACGATCCTTAGCGTTGGTACGACATCTGTCTAGGAGAAGAAAAACTGCTAAATCTAGCCCGGACTGCAATTTCCGTCAGGTGCGAGTAAAGTTCGACCTTAAATAAGCGGCGGAATGTAATGTATCCAAGTGAAGGCGAGGCCGTATTGATGTGCTGAATTTGCAATAGGGTGTCGAAAATTATATTGTCGCGAATGAACACAGGGCACCAGGGCGCGCCCTGTTCTAATTAAACCCTTGTTCTTCTATCTGGATTCCTTGAGGGTTGCCTATTTAATTATTCTATACACGTGGGAACAACATGGGAAAACAAACATCTACAGAAAGAAAAAGAAGACTAGAAAAAGCCAAGAACAAACGTAAAGAGGAACTTTCTGAAGATGATGAAACGAAATGCAGAAGATTATAAAATAATAATAAAGCATTACTGGAAATGCACAAATTGAGATATAACTAAAAAATTAAATATGAAATTGTTAATAAAAAAGCTGTTTAGAAAATAAGCTTTTATATAAAACTTCACTTTTAATAAAGCTAGAATAGTAATTTTATGTAAGGGTTATGCTGATGAATATTATTAATGCAGATAAATATAATAAAAAAGGTCAATCGAGATCCTGAATAAAACTAGCTACTTATATAGGCACGATGTTAAAATAAAAATAAATATCCGTAATTATACCTAATATTTTATTACATCAAATAATTTCAAAAGTTTGTACCGCAAATAGAAAACAGAGGAAGAGAAATTCAAACAAAATAAATTCTAATTTCGGTTTGTTATTGATTCCGTTTCCAATCCTGTTCTTGGTCGTATAATTAACAATAATATATCTTCAGACCAAGACACAACATCTGGTCCCAAACTAAGCAACGAGGCTTCTACTATGGGTATAACAGATAGTTGATAGAATACATATGAACTTTTTTTTGTACATATATCCATATAATGCATAGAAACACCCAAACTTAAGATGAACATTAAAATTTTTAATCAAATTAATGATTGTTTCTCTTGTGCGGGAATCAAATCCACGCCCTCAGCGCAGTAAGAAAGGTCACTACCACTGCGTCAATCAGGAAGTCAATATTAATTGCCTAGTTTCGCATAAATCTATAAGAATAATTAAAATTAAAACGTCCTTGTCATTTCGAAATTCATGAATTCATATTGTTATTTACACGTTGCCAAACCCCAAGCAAGCATTAAAAAAATTCACTCTATATTCATAGGGACGAAGTCGTGGACGAAAGCTAGTTTTCAATAAATTTTCAATAAATAGGCATTTATCTAATAATTGCTAATTAACTTAATTTATCGATCCATTAATATTAATCTCGAACACATAACGGTTCGTAGGCAAGGTCGTGTCCCCAGGGAGCGCCTATTTGTCTTGGTGTAGTGGACACTAGTACAGCAACGGATAGCAATTCTGTAGCCGCAAAGCGTTATTTTTTTATAGAGCCATAACATTAATATGCCATGAAAAGAAGGACGACGTTATTATAAGTATCGAAATTATGGTTGAATAAAAGTTATATATTTGTTTTATGCGCTGTTTCCGGGAACATAATTTATTAGTTTTGCAATATGTATCCTATTTCAATAATCTTCAAATAAAAAAACAGACAAGGAAAGTCTTTTTATTGTTATGTTTTCGTTTGAATAATATTGTATTCAAACGAATTTTTAGCGAAAGTTGTTATTTATTACATTCATTTTAACAATATTATATTTATTAAACCAAATATCATAACCAACAATATTGGTCGATTTCAAGATTAATTTATTTCAAACACTAACCATGTCACAGCTTCGAACTCCTCGCCAGTTGTGCGTGTATTTGGAAGGTCGTCTTTTCAATCGAGATTACTTTTGTAATGAAGCTTGAATGTCTTATCCAAAAATCTAATAACAGACAACACTTCAAAAAAGCTAATTACGACAATTTTTAGCATCTTTAGATTAGTATTTTTAGAACTTGGAAACATTAACTTGCAGGCTCAACTCCTGCCCGATGATTTTAACGAAGCAGTTGTTGCCTTTTACAAAATTTTAACTAATATCATCAATAGGCTTACTAGGAAATTTAGAAGGAAATCAATTAACTACCTTATTTTGTACAGTCTGACATATATAAATGGCTTATATAAAAGAAAATAAGTATCATAATCGTCACAATATATGAAAACGAATCGTGGAGATTACGAAATATTGTCTCTTGTTCAAAGTTGTTATAATAAATTGAAATTTGCTACAAATGTATTATCTCACACAAAAAAAAAATGAGATCACAATCAACTATAAGCTTTCCGACGTTTTAATTCATCCACTTATCCTCTTCAAATAGTCCAATCGGAAACCGTTTCCTTTCCCATACCCAACCCCAAATGGATTGAATGTACATGAAATTTTGCGTTGGTATGTATCTTCCAATAAAAAGGATAGTTTCACACTGCTCACCGCCAATCTAACGCAGGCTCAGCAACAGGCTTTTAACTTAAGGATCACAGATTCAAAATGTAGAGCTGGCTCGAGTTCACTCGTTTACGGTGTGGTTACGTGCAATGAATCATGATTACCAATATGACATAGAAACAAACCGTCAATGGACCGTGTGATTATTTGAAAATGAATATCAACATTTTCGAGAGCAAGCGATCGTGCGAGCCACCGGAAAGTAGTCACCGCCGCCCATGCATACTCGCAATCAAATCATCAGTTCGTTGTCAGCTTCTCGGGTAGGAATAAGATATCTGATGGAGGAGGGAATGAGCTGATGGAGGCGGGTGTGGAGTAATGGAGAGGGGAGTGGGTTATCGGAACTCTAATTCACTGGGGAAACGCAACGCGAGAGCTGTTACTTCACGTCTGTGCTCTAAGAAAGAGGGTATCTCACCTTTCGAGCGGGCTCGTTTTCGTGCTGCAATTTTGCTGTGACTTTCGCTGTTCCTCCAATTAAAAAGCCGACCCAAAAGAAAATAGTTTTCATCGCTGAAAGATGAGCTGGCTATCTTTGAAAAAGCAGTTAAAAACAGGTCTAGACATCTAGACTCATTGTATAGACGTCGATAGAGAATTCTTTGAAAAACTATAACAAAAGAAATAATAATCTGTAGTATATTTTTATAGTATCGCAAAACTTTTTGAGTTTCCTACGTATTAATACTTATAATATGCCGCGTACCGAGGCTAGATTTTATATTGATTGAGCTAGATTTTTTAGAGATATTATACTGATAAGGTGAGGAACTCTATACATATACATATAAATGCATTCAGGGTAAAAGTTATTTAACTTTATTCTAGAATGGATAACGTTTTACAGTTTCTCAGAAAACAACCTAGCCACAGTGCGGTGAGGAAGAAAATGATCAATGTTGCGGGCGGTTGTTACAAATGTACAGCGTCGCTTTCAGCCGAGCCGCTGCGTTGGTCCCGCGCTAGCGAAGAACGTTTCTACATTCTTTCTTTATTTTCAAACATTTCAGTGAAATGGAAAAGAAGAATTAGCGAGTACTATACATACACGCAAATGCTACTTTTCTATTAATTATTTCCTAGACTAAATTATTTCAATTTCTAGCTATACGTATAAGTTCTATAAAATAACCTTCGGGAAAATAATCTTAACTTATGTGGCTGTCATGACAAAAAAATAGAATATTTTTTGAATTGTGAAATATAGCACACACTTATTGAAAGTTAAGATAAAATTACTACCGGTTAGGAAAACAAAAAGAAGGAAAGTCGGCAAAAATTCTAGTTAAAAACTAATTCTCTGATCAAATTGGTTACAGCACTAAAACGGACCAACTTCAGCGATATATACCACTCTCTAACGGAATAAGACGTGAAGTAGCAGTTTCCGTTATTATGTTTCGTCTAGTGAGTGAGAATTACTGTGGATCACTTCCCCTTAATCACCCCAATCCCCTCATCAGATCACCACCACCACGAACGTATTTGCGACATTTCTTGTGTTGCGAGTGTCCATGGGCAGCGGTGACACCTACTCTCTGGCGGGTCTGATGCTCGTTTGCCCCTCGAAAATGCTATAAAAATGGAGGTTCTTCCGGCTTTTTTTAAGTCGTACTTAAATCTATTACGTCAACGCCCAAACGTTTGCATCATTTGAATATTCATTAACATAATAAGGGGCTTCTTTCATGAGCGGGGCTATAATGTATTTTTTTTTGTTTAGTATTATTTGATTCCATTATTTTTTTAGGATTTTTTTTAACTTAAAAAACCGTTCATGAAATAATTATTAAGCTTTAACAGTTTATGTTGAGAAACTGTGAGCATTTATGTTTTTCTAGTATTCAAATATGACAATCGCCTACTTTAAGGAATGCGTTGTTTTTTTGCGTACATATACTGTATTTTCATAAATATATTGACAACAGACAGTTGTATTGTTTTCCTTAAAGTACGCATTTAAGCTATCACTAGAGATTACTCGCTCATTATAAACTACTGCTCTGTGGCAACAGGTCGTGTTTACACGAACGTTCTGTTTTTCAGAAATTATTTTTCAGCGTTTACACTATTTCGATACGTTCCCCTGTGCCGCGCTTTTTACGTGTTAGTATTACGTCCGTGGATACGTGCGCGCGTAATCACTCTACCGGAGGCTCGCTTTAGTTGTTCGTGTTATCAAATGTTTTAATCCTGTTAGTGTTCAGATCGAGATATTGCGTGAGCGGCCCCGCGGCCGTCGACCGTTTGCGCGCGCGCCTGGCCGTTACGCGCGTACGCGCTACCGCGCCCCTCACGGCGGAAGGCGACCGTTAACGTCGGTAACGGTCGTTCCCGCTCACGTGCGCTTTTCGTTACTGGTTGTCAACGATTATTCGTGCGCTTATTTCACGTGGTTTTTGCGCGTGTTGTTATCCTGTTTCATTACTCACATATTTTACTAATAATTTGCTTGATTGGATTTGGTCAAACTTTGATAGTAACGTAATTCTTTCACGTAAATAGAGTTAAAAGTATATTTTTTTAACTTTTTAGAAAATCAGGGCTATGTTATATCAGCTGAAACTAATAAAATTCTGAATGATGTAGGGTCTGCTTCTAGTGCTAGCAGTAAGGAACAATCTCCCGGTCCGTCTGTCTGTAGCAGAAAACGCACATCAAGGGTCATTTCGTCCGACGAGGGTTTGGAACAATCCAACACCACCGTCAAGAGTTCGGACGAGGAGAAACAGGACGAACACACCTTCCAAGTCATCAAAAGGAAACACAAGAAAGTCGCCCGCCAGCTTCGTAAAAGCAGCAATAAATCTAGGGTCTCAAATATGGATATTGAACCATGTAAGGGCAAACTTGCGGAACATACTTACTCTTCGGCGTCCCCAGTTCCATCTATAAGTCAGGCATCAACCGCTGACCATAAGCAACCTCGAATACAAAATCCAACTATACGGTTGGAAATAAACCATTACCACCGCAGAAAGCCAAACCACCACCCCCGATTTGTCTTAGAGACAATCAAAATGGAACATTATCTCATCAGAGTGCACTAGACTTCACATCGACTATACTCGCGCACACAACACCAAGCAAGGGATTAGAATCACAGCAACTACTATTTTAGGAGATTAAATAGCCTCCTTATTAAGAACAATCTCCCTTTTCACATCTATGCGCTCAAGGAAGAGCGTAAGGTGAAAGCAGTTCTAAAAGGTATCCTGCTCGAATTCAATACCGAGGATATCGAAGCAGATTTAGAAAAAAAAGGTTATTCAGTCCTGGCCGTGCATGGAATGCACCGTAGGGACGAAACCACTCTAGGGATGATTCTAGTAGTTCTGGAAAGGTGCGACACAGCTAAGGATATCTTCAAAAAATTATTCAATGTATATGGCTTATCGGGTGTAATCGTAGAAGCCGTACAGACGAGGTAAGCCGGGTCAGTGCCACTGTTGCCAGCTGTATGGCCACTGACCGTTGCCGTTGCCAACTGCGGTAAGGATCACACGGTAAACTATGGAGGGTACCCGTTTACACCCAAACCTAAAACATTTAAGCAAAATAAATATGCTATTAAATATCAACCGACAGACAAAACAGTAGGAAAACATCAATTCCCTCCATTAAAACAGGGAATTAGACAACCGGCAAAGGCAGATAGTAATTCCAACCCTAGATTAACCGGCGAGGACAATCTTCGTCCTCCCTCTCCCAGCCGAGAATCAATGGAAGAAAACCGCTTTCATGGACCAACCGGGATAAAGTATCTACTAATTGGGGTATTCCTAAATTTCCGTCAAGCAACACTGGGACAGCGGCGTCCGCGTTTGGAAAGGATATAAGTACAATTATGTTTATCCTCCAAGTGGTAAGGAGCGCCGAAGTTGCGGAATTAGCAGCTGAATTCAGAAAAGCAAAACACGGAGTGGTTCGCCTTCATATCATTTTAGAAAATCAGGATCTTATTAGTAAATTAGAAAGTCTTTAATGGATGCGCCCGTGCGCGCTCAATTAAATTCAGTTGGACGCCACAAACCAAAAATTATCACATTATTATCATTTAAAGCAAATGTCTCAGCCAGTAATATAGAAAAATTAGTCAAATGTACACAGAAGTGCAAAGCAGACATAATTATGATGCAGGAAACCCACTTGTAATCAAACAGATCGAAAGCGTGCAAAATAAAAATTACATCCAACTATGAACGGACGGACAATGCGCTCTAAAAGGTGGAACCGCGTTGTATTACAATTGTTCACTTTACTTCTGTCCAATTGATATTCCACCATTAATCGATATAGAAACCACCGCATATAGGCTTAGTATGTCAGATCATGATATTCTTATCATGTTATTCTGATTTTTTGCATCAGTCTATCTCCCTCCAAAGAAAAAAATTCTCCGGAGCGATTTAAAAATATTCTTCGCCCTAGGGGATGCGTCATTCTGTTCGGCGATTTTAATAATAAAAGTAATAACTGGAATTGCAACTATTTAAATAGCAACGATAGAAAAATAGTGGGTCTTGCAGAAGATCTCCAATTTAATATCGTTCCACCTTTCACACCGACTCACTATCCTATTAATGATAATTAAAAGCCTGATATCTTGGATATCGCTCTCATGAAAGGGATAGCTCTTAAATTGAGCGGTATTGAGACCCTCCAGTGTCTCAATACGGACCATCGACCTGTACTAATGAGGTTAGGCTCTCTCACCGGGGACTGTCTTTCTTTAAAGAAAACTATAACTAACTGGTAGAAGGTGTCGATCGCGCTTGAGGAAATCAACACCCCAATTTCAAATAATATTCCTAACGACATCGTTTCTACCGACGATATTGACAATGTACTAGGTTCCCTTACCAACTACATCACAACAATGGTCAAATACCACTGGTCACAGGTAGTTCCGGCGAAATCTGATTGCAAGGAGCTGCCTAGAGATTAGAACTGATAAGAGCAAAAAACGCTGCTTTGCACCGAACGGGCAAATACCCCACATGCGAAAATAGGTGTCATGCGCGCGCTCTCCAACGTAAAGTGAAAACCCGCATAGAGGAAGTTAGAAATGAAAATTGAAGCCACTTGATGGTAAAAATTTCTCCAAGCCACCAAGCTTATTGGGAATTATTAAAAGCTCTTAAAACGGAAGGAGCTGTCCCCATCCCTGCTCTGAGAAAACCCGACAAGTTTGATGCGTTCGACGACCGCGGAAAAAGCTAAATGTTTAGCCAATAGTATTGAACAGTAATATTCAGAAAATCCCCCGCACGACCTTAATCATAGAGTCTCTTTTCTTCCTAAAGACGATCCGGATCCAATCACTCAGGATGAGATTAGAAAACATATTAAAGTTCTGAAAATTGGAAAGACCCCAGGCATGGATTCAACTAGCAGTAAAGCACTTAAGTGTTTTACTGCGCCACTTGTGGCTCTCTTGATTGCGATTTTCAACTCGTGCTTCAAAAAGTATTACTTTCCTACAGCTTGGAAGGAAGCTGTAGTTATTGGTATTCATAACGGGGGAAAGCACGTGACTTCTCCGCTAGTTACAGACCTATCACTCTTTTGAGCCTATTAGGAAAATTATTTGAAAAAACGCTCAAAACTCGCTTAAGCGATCATATAATAGGGATTCATATAATAAATTAATGAACAATATGATTTTCGGCCTAATCATTCTTGCCCTCAACAAGCTCTCCGTTTAGTTGAGTATATATCGGAAGGGTTCAAAACTAAAAAGAAAACTGTGGTGGTCTTCTTTTATGTAACATAGGCCTTCGATAGGGTTTGGCACGCAGGTCTTATACATAAGCTCTATCAGCTAGAGCTCCCAGATCGTCTTATTATTATTATCCACCATAACGTTAGCAATCGCCACTTCACTTTCCGACTCGATAATACCTACTCGTCAATGAGACCGATCAGAGCTGGAGTACCTCAAGGCTCCACGCTATCTCCACTGCTGTATACTCCGGGTACGTTAACGGTATCGTGCGACCGTCAACCAGCACCTAACTCGCGCTTTTTGCAGACGATACCGCGATCTTCTTGGGATCAAATTGCCTTTGGAACAGTCTTCCGCGATTACAGAAAGCCATTGATGAGCTGACACAATGGCTTCGACTGTGGAGCATAGAGATCAATCAGATAAATCCGCATCAATTTACTTTGATTATAGTTCACGTAAATTACAGTTTCCAGTTCCTATCGATACTCCCCAACTACGTATGTTAAACCAATCAATTCGGTGGCAACACCATTATAAATACTTAGGCATCACGATGGATAAACATCTTCACTTTAAGGATCATATCGTTCATGTTAGGAAACTAGCATAACTTTGCCTTTCTCGTCTATGAGGAATGATAGATAAGAAAAGCAAAATGTCATTACGCAACAAGCGTACGATATACACGATGTGTATCAGACCTGTCATGACATACGCGAGTCCAGTATTTGCTCATACTAAACCTGATACACTACACCATCTGCAAGAAGAGCAGAACAAATTTTGTAGAAGAGCAGCTGACACACCATGGTACGTCAAAAACTTTGTACTTCACAGGTATCTTGAGCTTCCAACAATTTCTAAATTTATAAAGGACGCATCTGAGCGTTTCTTCGATATAGTGAGTAGTCATCCAAATCGATTACTTGTCTCGGCCGTGTCATACGAGCCACTTCCTCCATATCACTTTTGTAGAAAACCATGGAATATATTATCAGATCCGCCCGACGATCTCAACTTCGAGGTTGAAAAACTTATAGAAGCAAACATTTCATTACTTATTGACTATAGCCCACTACTGTAATGTGCATCAAGAATTTTAGTGTAGATTCTAGTCTTCATGAGAAACTAGATCTTACCTCTGATTCGAGTCTATATCTTATTTTCGATTTCAATGCCTTTCACTTTCCGTCTCCCTCTCGCTCTCGCTCTCACTTTCGAGAAGAGAAAGGAAAAAGTACTATTTTTTTTTCTCCTCCCCCTCATCAACCCCCTCACACGCAACCCGTCCCTTTCAGCTTTCATCATACTTAGTCTTATCGCTTTCTCTTCTTTCGCTTTTACAATAAAAAACGAAAAATAATTATTTAGGTATTTTATTTTTTATATATATATATATATATATATCGTTGCATATGCAGGACGTTACATTGTTATTTTTATAGTATAGAATTTATCTAGTAACAGAACAAATAATATACTGCCATTTTGCGTATTAGCTGTAATAATTTTAGTGCGTCTCATATGATGCACTACAATTATTACGGCTAATACATTAGATCGTTCTATCAAAACTCTACAAAACTTATTCAGCTAACGTATTTCTGTGCTAAAAAATATGTATTTAAGTCGTCCCATTTCTAGAGATGTAGTCTATAATGGAAGTTAATACAACATCTCCAAATCTTAAATTGATTTTAAATACAGGTAAATTTTAATATTTCATTTTATTTCAATTCGATAATAAGACAATAGTGTCGAAGCTAACTCAAATATGTGAAGAATGTGGAATTTATTTTGCAAAACTCCTCTTAAATTCGGTTTATTATCAACACAAAAGAAATGTCTTTATCGAATAGATGATTTCCAGGATTTCATAAAGATTCCGAATAGATTCGGTATTTTTTCAGGACTAAAAATAATATTTGAATAAAGCAGATGGGAAATTTGGAACAAATTATTATTTCTTGAAAGAATTTAGATTATTTATATCGTGAAAATTCCATCCACTATAGAATCTATAGTTTTACTTATTTTAAAACTGACAAAATCTCAAGTAGAAAGTGAAGATAAAC
Source organism: Eumeta japonica (assembly GCA_005406025.1). NCBI lineage: Eukaryota > Metazoa > Arthropoda > Insecta > Lepidoptera > Psychidae > Eumeta > Eumeta japonica. The sequence goes on from BGZK01000768.1 coordinate 138,790, forward strand.
TAGTGAAGACAAACCATTCTCGCCTGAACAAAATCAATTTTGATAGAGCTTCGACGAAAGGCGTAATGGAACAAACAGAGAGGCACTCCTAGATCCACCTGAACAAACTTCTTTCATTGTAACGTAACTTTCATATTGAACACCGAGTCGAATTTGCTAAATTGGGCTTTATGTAAGTTGGCTAAGTTGGTAGTAATTTAAAAGAACTTGCGTAAAGGTGCGGTGAATGATTTTAGCTATAATTCAGATAATGAGCTTATTCATTAAAATAAAATAATGTTTATGATAATTTTCGGAAAGTTTATTACTTTCCGAAATAATTAATATAATTCGAAATAATAATTAATATATACTCATGAAAACTTAACCCCTCGTTGCCCCTAACATAAAAGACTTATTGCTTTAGATGGCAGAAGTTATACGTTTGATAGCCAATTTGGCAATCAAACTTGTTATTTAATTTATGTACCTGGTAATTCTGCTTATCTATCAAACTACCTTAATGATGTGCAAAAGACTCGTAAGTTGTTTAAAGCTAGTGCAATTCGTATTTATCTCGATTTAGAACCTTTATTTGATCACGACGAAGACAAAAAGCGCAATTTTAATAGAATTGTTTTTGCTGTTCTCTCTTAAAGCTGACCAAGTTCAAAGTAGAAAGTATTTTCTGTATTTCAAAGGCTGTTCTTAGTAAAGTAAGTTAATACTTCAAGAAGTTATCCACAAAAAAAAATAACAATGTGTTTTATCGAAATGGATATCAAATTTATGATTTTCAACGGGATATTTTAAAAGCGTGTATTTGTTGAAACAAAATGTATTTTCCATCATTTTTTAGCTACAGACAACTTTTAGCTAAAACAACTTTGTTTAAAAATTGTATTATTAACCTCTTACACCTAAGTGTATACTTACTATACTTAATTAAATACAAATAAGATGACGAAATCAAATTTACTGTACATTTTTTAAAGTCACTATAGGATAAAAATAGACAAAACGTTTAATACCTTACAACTAATCTCTATCCGGATAATAAAAACACAACTATTCAGGTTATTTAATTATCACATACAATACAATAAAAGACAAAATAATTCTTAACCTAATTCGTTTACAAGTCGCAATAATTTATTTATTTGCATATTATCGCTAAGAGCGCGGCTGTCCGTAACAACATTGCTTAGTTTTTTTTTTACAACTAGTTATAAATATTGAAATCTGTCATGCTAAACTAAGGAACGTTTAAGTTAACAATTGCGTACGTAATGGGTAAAAAAATAGGTAAAGTCAATCCGACGATTATCAAGTTTAACATAATACTTACTAGACTAGTACCTGGTTAGGTAGTTTTTATCCGATCTTCTATCGGAAGATCACTAAATATGATAAAAAAAAAAAATAATTCTCCACAAAACTACCTAATATCCTACGAATTAAAAGAATAAATGAATTAAAAAATAGATGAAGGTATACTTTATTTTTTATTGTGAAAACTGATGGATAACGAATTGTGGAATCACATAGTGTGTAGAATGTTTCTGTGATCATATTTCACAGGAAAAACTAGAGACTTATGTCTAAATTTACAGAACAATAACTATCGTCTCCAGTGAGTAATAAATTGGTTGTTACTGACTCTTCAATTTTACTAATAGTCAAGTTTCAGTTTATCAGAATACTCATTATAGTTATAATAGTACTCTTTATAGTATTGTTTTTCCTACATCTCGATTCCGTTTCATCGTTGATAACACTGATTATCCAACTCGAAGGGCGTCTCCTGAAACAAAGCCGTACGAATGCACAAGCGTCCCAACGACGTCGCCGGACGTCGGCGAGGTGAATAAACATTCGGCCCTTTCGTGGTGTTTATTTCGCGGCCGCGCTAATTGATTCTCCGTTTAGAAAAAGCTGCGATTCGGCTTCGGCTTGTTATTGTTTGCGCACGGCGCCGGCGCATAGCCGTAGCAGCTTTTGCGCGGAGCTCCGGCCGAACAAATACTTCTGTCCCTCGATTAATTACTGAATCCTTGATGGAAAAAAAACATTCCGCTTTTACGCCGAAAAGAAAATACTTGTGTTTGTCCCTCTGTGTTTTCACGTTGATAATGATACAGCTAGATGGCCGTTAAAAAGCTATATATGAATATAAAATGTTAAGTAGTGGACTAGGGTGATGCGTTCGAGTCAGAAGATAACGTGTTCGAGTCCCAATAACGAACAAATAAGACAACAAGTTTTTAAATAAAGGGATATGGTGCCACATGCTTCCCGCCTCGGTCAGCACGTTAAGCCGTCGGCCACGGACTTCGTCTTTGCAATTGTGACGATGGTCTTTGGCAGGTTTCGACTATACGATGCCAGCGTAATCGACCGAAAGTCCAAACATATCGATACGAAATAGAAAATTTGGATGTAGCAAATGTAGAAAATAGCAGTCGTAGATTCGGGAATTAATAAAATTAACACTGAAAGCAGGACCACGATCAGAATCGAGAATCGATAATATTAACATTGAAAGCAGAACCACGATTGGAATCGAGAATCAATAAAATTAACATTGAAAGCAGGACCAGGATCAGAATCGAAAATCGATAATATTAACATTGAAAGCAGGACCACGATCAGAATAGAGAATCAATAAAATCAACATTGAAAGCAGGACCGCGATCAGATTCGGGAATCAATAAAATTTACATTGAAAGCAGGACCGCGATCAGAATGGAGAATCGATAATATTAACATTGAAAGCAGGACCACGATCAGAATCGAGAATCGATAATATTAACATTGAAAGCAGGACCACGATCAGAATAGAGAATCAATAAGATTAACATTGAATGCAGGACCACGATCAGAATCGAGAATCAATAAAGTTAACATTGAAAGCAGGACCACGATTAGAATGAGAATCAATAATATTAACATTGAAAGCAGGACCAGGATCAGAATCGAAAATCGATAATATTAACATTGAAAGCAGGACCACGATTAGAATCGAGAATCAATAAAATCAACATTGAAAGCAGGACCACGATTTCAATAGAGAATCAATAAAATCAACATTAAAAGCAGGACCGCGATCAGATTCGGGAATCAATAAAACTAACATTAAAAGCAGGACCACGATCAGAATCGAGAATCGATAATATTAAAGCAGTACCACTATCAGAATAGAGAATCAACAAGATTAACATTGAATGCAGGACCACGATCAGAATCGAGAATCAATAAAATCAACATTGAAAGCAGGACCGCGATCAGATTCGGGAATCAATAAAATGAACATCGAAAGCAGGACCACAATTAGAATCGAGAATCAATAAAATTAACATTGAAAGCAGGACCACAATCAGAATCGAGAATCAATAATATTAACATTGAAAGAAGGACCAGGATCAGAATCGAAAATCGATAATATTAACATTGAAAGCAGGACCACGATTTGAATAGAGAATCAATAAAATCAACATTGAAAGCAGGACCGCGATCAGATTCGGGAATCAATAAAATTAACATTGAAAGCAGGACCACGATCAGAATCGAGAATCATTAAAGTTAACATTGAAAGCAGGACCACGATCAGAATCGAGAATCAATAAAATTAACATTGAAAGCAGAACCGCGATCAGAATGGAGAATCGATAATATTAACATTGAAAGCAGGACCACGATCAGAATCGAGAATCAATAAAATTAACCACGATCAGAATCGAGAATCAATAAAATTAACATTGAAAGCAGAACCGCGATCAGAATGGAGAATCGATAATATTAACATTGAAAGCAGGACCACGATTAGAATCGAGAATCAATAAAATTAACATTGAAAGCAGGACCACGATCAGAATCGAGAATCAATAAAATTAACATTGAAAGCAGGACCGCGATCAGAATTGAGAATGAATAAAATTAACATTGAAAGTAGACCGCGATCAGAATCAAGAATAAACAAAATTTACATTGAAAGCAGGACTGAGACCAGAATCGAGATTGGAATAGCCATCGGGATCTTGATTTCGTGGTTGAGGCGATCTATGAGATGAAGGAATTCACCTGCGCGGGCGAAGCCGTGAACAAAATCTATTTGATGTTCATTTATATAATACTATTTTCTTGTAGTTTAGTTTATGGCGTCGGATATGGCTTTAATTTAGCGCCGTCACTTGCTTATTACACGACGTCATATTCAATTTGTCATAACGTAACCACCTAAAATCGCCTAAATTTGAAATAAAAACTTATACGTCAGCTGATTTACACCTGATAACCAGCCTATCTTGAGCGACCACGAGCCTCTTTACCTCATATCAATTCCTCAAGAGGCACGCCTGAAAGCAAATTATACTACATATTACCCCTATAGCAACCCTGACACCGTATAGCCGAATACACACAATTGGAACACTGCAGGTCTCATTGTTCTCGTACTATGCCTGCATGTACCCGAAAAGAAGCGACAATATTAGGAGTTCATTTTCCAAATATATTTTTTTATACGAAATATGTATATTGTTACATTAATCTTAGGTGCCCCTCGAATTAGTACGCCGTATTCTCCTCTATAGGAGTGCTTCAAATTAATTATAATTAAGCTACATGCGTAAGTTGCGTTCGTGGATGGTCTCCTTAAGATATGCTTTAACATTTGTAAAATCTTACAAGAAATGCCTAAACTTATAGATTATCATAGATTTTCAACAAATTCATTTCTTTTAGTTAGTGCAAAGGAGTTTTCTTTTTACCGTCTTTTTATTATTTGTTGCAATGTTGGTTGTCCAACTCATTACTTTTTATTCGTGCCCTAGATGCTTTGTATTTTATTTGTAGACAATCTTTGTCCGTATTTGGTAGGTCCGGTTATAAATGCATTGATCGTGTCCTCAATTTAATCACGTGAAAAAAAAGCATTTTCTCCTAAAAAGGCGTACCTACTTTATCTCAGACGAGATTCGCGTCTATTCCTCATTATTTTAGAAACACATTATTCTAATTACAATATTATAAACGATTGTGAGCTTAAAATAAAACTTTAATACTTTTCAATATTGAGTAAAAAGTACTTAAATATAAATCCTACAAGTTACCGGAGAATAAATTCTTTTAAATTTTTGGCTTTTTGTCCCCTCGCTGCCACAAAAGACGGCGAGAGGACAAAAAGCCTTTTAAGAATCCATCGGCTCTCCGACCCTAATTATCTTTTCAATTAATTAACATAAGGACATTAGTTTCTAACTAGATATAAATTAAACAATAATTTGTATTTGTGTGAACTATTTCGACAGGCTTTAAACTTATATTCTTTATCATAGTTATTTTTTATTTTTCAGAAATAAGTCAATTAGTAGATACTTGATTGATTTTAGTTACGGTGAACAGCAGATGAAGGCAATCAAAATAAAATTAATACTGGATGTGTTAGCACTTTTGTTAATCAGCTTTAGTATGTATACTTGTTGTCTCGGGTGTGCCCTCACTGCAGAGCCCGTAACGGTTTATTTTTAAACAACATAAGGACAAAGTAAAAGATAAACGATTATAATTTACAACGTTTATTTGTAATGGCCCTTGCAAGGGACGTGACAGATTCGGGGCTCTTATTTTGTAACTTATGACAAAATATTCAATTTTTTTTTGGAGATGATATTTGTTCTTCTTGTTTGACATGTTTGACATGTTTGACATGTTTGACATCTTGTTTGACATGTTTGGTACATTCTAATAACTTTCAATAATAATATAATTGGGGGCATCTACGTTTATATATAAAGGTTACGCCAACGCTAGGCAATGAAGCCTATGGCAACAAAATACCATTGACAACAAATGTTAGTGGCATTTATGCATCGTCCATGCTACTCTTTAACATTCTTTGCCATTGGAAACATAGTAAGCTTTGACTTATTTAATAGCATAAAACTTAGATAGTATTTTTTGCAAATATGTAGTTAAAAAGAAAGAAAAAGATGCAGCGATACTTTTTAAGTTCGCATTAATTTTGGCGTGGTCACCGGGACATTACATACACATTTAGAATCTTCGTGTCAATCCTTTTCTCTGATATCGTATTGTGTTAACAATAAAATGTGCGGATTTCATGAGGTAAGGGAAAGTGTTTTTATATTTTATGGACAAATTCAAGATAATTTTTCAATATATTTTATTAACATTTAATTATATATATGACATTTTGTTAAACAACTTGTTGATAATTAGTAGACGTAATCTTATTGCTGTAAAAATTTTGAGATTTATGATCCAAAAATTGCGACGAGTAGTTTTGATAGTTCTCCCTGGATGTTAACCTAACACTATCTAAAGGCTCCTGAAGAGACCGAAACAGGTGAAGACCTGAGGGGGCAAATTCGGGGTTACATGGTCGATGTATTAGCACTTCCCAACCACACTCTCTCTTTATTTTCTGAGTGGCTAAAGATTTGTGTGATCTATCGTTATCATGGTAAAAAATCCGCAACCTTCCAGTTTATCAATTCTAGCCATTGTTTCTTTGTTCTTGCTTGAGTCTCATCAGCTGTTGGCAGTAGAGATCCGAATTGACAGTTTTTAGCGGAAACAAAAGCTCATAATGAAAAATGAGCTTCCAATCGCATCATCCATACACCATTAACTCATTGCGAGTTAATCCGAGTTTCGCTATGGTCTACATTGTTATTTACTATAGTAGAGCTTGCTTGCCTTTTGACCATTATTTTTTTTTTTGCATGTTCTTGTCGTAGGTAATCCATTTTTTATGAGCAGTGATCAATCTTTTCAAAAACGGTTCGGTTTAATTAGGTTTAAAAAGAGAATTGAAAATGAATACAAAATTCATTAGATTTATTTCAGTCAGCTCGTGTGGGTCCTATCTATCGAGCTTTTTTATTAATCTAGCTTTTTCAAATAAGTCAAAACCGTTTTTTGATCAATTTCCAGCTCTTCAGCTGTGTTGTAATAACTAATATACTAATGTTACTCTAATTTTTCCAAAATGGCATCGACTTCATTCAGTTTAGTTTATAAACGTTACAATTTTTTTGCAGGTTGTGCTGCATTTTGCCCTTTTTTGTAGTAATATTTCAAAATGTATCGAATTTCTACTCATTCCGCTAGATACATATACTCGATTCACTCAATTTTGGTGAACAGAAAAACAACAGAAAAATGGCGGGTCACCGTTTTTACTTTTTATTTTTCATTTTTTAAAATGACATCAATTTATGGTATCAAAACTAACAAGATACAAACAACACAAAGAGATTTTGCTGCAACTTTTTACTTATAAAATACGAAGAAACTTTTTCCCTAACCTAATATAAGCTCAGGGTTTTACTGGAACCATGTGAGATGACATCCCATTATGTTCTTTTGGCAGCACAAGGACACAAATGCTTTTTTCGCCGTTACAACTCTTTCACGATTTTTAACTATACATCTGGTTCAGGATATACAAATCTATCATAAAATTTTAGGGTTTCGCTATTGTAAATGTATCTTTGGTAATTAAGGTAGTGTATCTATTTCTTATTAACCCTTCACGGTGATAATATTCACGATTACTGTGTTTCATAGATTAGTATTTATTTTGAATAAACGAGTAAATTAAAAACAGATATTGATTTTGTAATGTTTAACAATTTTACAAAGTAAAATTTCAAAATAACGTTATTTTGAACATTTCGCTATTAATAATCAAAATGTGAGTATTACAATTCTCTAATTAGACGTTGATGGCAAACAGAACTGCTATATATCATCTTCATTTCAGCATTAAACCTCAACACCTGACATTGGACGTCTACAAATGCAGACATTCAAAGTGTTAGATGTCATTTCATCCTAGGTTTAGGTATGAGGAAGCTGGACGATTCGTAGATTTCCACCACGTATACAATCCTAGGCCACCTTCAGGTATTGGTGGACCACAACATTTACTGACGGCGGCACGTGAAATTCACCACATCCTTTACAAAAGGCTGCCCGAAAACTTTATAATGTCGAAGAGGCATTTAATAGAAAACCATGCCACGCTGTGACGCATTAATAACAAAAATGAAATTCTAATGTTGCACATTTTACAGAAATGTGTTATAATAACAAAATTCCATGTTGGATTGTAAATCATAGATAAAAAATATTGTGACCGATTCTAAATTTAATTCTTATCATGTCTAATAATATACCTTCATATATCATCAAGAAATGCAGTACGCATTTGCAGTTTAATTGAATGTAATTGCATTATTATTGAATCTCAACCTACGATATTAATTTATTGGAACGTCTTGAAATGCACCTTCTTATTAATTGTATTACAATATTAACAAAATATACCGTAATAATAATCATAAGTAATAACCGTTTATGTTTGTCTCACCAATTTCATGTAAATTCATATTCGTATTTATTTATACGAGCAAAAAGAAAAATTGCTTCACTATTCACGTCAGCCTCGATCGACGTTGTCGTGACGAAGATGAAAGCGAAATCACGAACAATGAAATATACAACGTCCGAGGAAAAAGTATACAAATTCTTATCGTTCATTATCCTCTACGTTTCTGCGCGCTTAGCCGATGTTTATCAAAACAGAAATGCGATCTTAAACACAAACAATCTCCATTCGTTCGCCGTTTCATAGAAATAAGGGCGCCAATTAATTAAGACATAATTAAAAGTGAAGTTCTACCCTTAATTAAGGAAAAATTTAATTAAACTTCGGAACAAATTACACGGTAACGTGAGACTACAAAGAAATTTCCGAACAACAATAAAAAGGAGAGTTACAAAAATAAGGTACAAACAAGTTTGACCCTCCTGTACTTTCCAAAAATAAGTAAATAGTTCAAGATCTTAGTTATAAATACACAATTGTTGTTACTGTAGCAATATATTTTAATTATTTAGTGCTTAAATGGCAATACGAAAGAAACGTATATACCATTATTGAGGGGCTAAAAGGCACGTGAATCACCAGAGAATAGGTGGTCATCGCAGCCCATGGACACTCGTGACTCCAGAACAGTAACCCTTGTATTACCGGTCCCTTGGTTAGGAATAAGACATCTAACGGAGGAAGGAGTGGGCCGATGGACGACGGAGAGGGGCGGAGCTGGTGAAAGGAGACTGTGGGGTGTTGAAGAGGTAGCGGGCCACCGGAACTTTCAATCACTGCACGAAATGCAACGAAGAAAATTATTACTGCACGCCTATATTCTGTGAAAGTAGTTTTTCACCGGGCAAGCCGGCCCATTAGCGTGCTGCAGCTAAGTTGATCACAACTTGAGTCTACCACAATTACACAAAAACATATGCGAAAACCGCCAATGTATCGTCAATTTTCGACTCAAATTTATAACAAATTCATGCGCATGATCCTGAAAGAATGTTCTAATAACTTATTAATGTTTTTATTGCTTTACTGCATCGTTTCCAATATGAAAAATCCAAAGACTGAACTCCTAGCGCATGTTCCGTTTTACAGTTATTTGAACCCAATATATCACAGATTGCCAACGCATATGTATTGACAAATTTCACACACAACATTTTATGTAGTTTCCTTGCAATGTTTTCCCTCACCGCCAACTAGTGGAATTTCGGAATAAATAAAATTTATAAAAAAAATATTTATACAAACCCGGAATCGTATCCAAATCCTTGAAAGTGAAAGTCGCGTTCGTTCAAGTGTTATTCATTGTTAAAAATTCTACAGTCATTGTTGATTATTCAACGATAAATAAAACTTGATAATTATGTCCTTGATCTCAGTTTTGTGGCTTAACAGCCGACTTTCGAAAGCAACATGAAAGAGCATTCTATTTCATTTTCTAAGTACAGAAATTTTCCAAAAATATGTATTAAGTACTATCAACTTTTTCATCTCATAAAATCCATCTCCGATTTTACCCCCCTAAAATTTTATAATTGTACCGAATATGTATTTTGACAATCTTAAAAGAGGATTTTCCATTTTTCTACTCTCAAAAAGTCAGAAATTCCATATAAAAGTATAGCCCTTGACTTGCTCACTTTAAAATCAGGAACGCATCGGCCTATAAATTTCTAAGCAAACATCAATGCGTCCATCAAAAAAAGTAAATTTCAAAATTTTGCCGCAGATGTCACTCGATTTGATTCAGTAGCCACGGACGGTACGTTAAGCCATAAGTCCCGGTACTTCACATCACTGGAGACACGATCGGTGACAACTCCTTATTTTCACATAATGAGCACTGAAAGAACTTGAAAAACTGAAAGTTCAAGCTCCTCAGTCGGAAATAAAACTAATGGCAATAGAGTATTCCTCTACTTACAAATCTGACATAACTATTTACACTCAAGTACAAGTTTATTGATAAGTACATTAAGTTAAAATAATGAAAAACAATATTTTTAATAGCACTAAACCGATGATGAATTCATTCCCCTAGTTCTAGGGCCTGCGTCAGAAAAAATGGTGTCTACACCCTTGAAGTTACCCTCATGTGCTAAAACTTCCCGATTCGTAAAAAATCCACTTAAAATTAAAAATATGTCATATTAATGATTCATTTAAAAATATGATATGCTTTCTTTTAGTAACAAAATAATACTTATGTGAATATCGTTTTTAAATAGTATAAATTTAGACGCTCACAAAATTAAAAACCCGAAATTACAAAACATTATCTAAGTCTGACGTCAATTAAATCATGTAATCCACATCAATACAACTATCGTTCAATCGTGATTAACAAATCGTTAATCCAAATTAATAAATAAAAGTCAAAATTTTTGTACTAGATAGAATTTATAGTCGCGACGAAGATATTTTTAAGAATGTTAAATTAGACAGTGATTGGTTTTGTGTTTAACAAAATTAAGCAATAAGAACTAAAATTACAGACAACTATTAAAAATATATATACTCTTCAGAAAAAACACGATCCATCTTATCAACGCATAATACGTAAACTGACTATATACGCAGTACGTTTTTCAAAAGAAAAAAAAAATATTCGTTAGTATTCTCTGTATCACATTGTATGTAACTAATGTACTGTGACGTTTTGATACTAAATTGTAAGGGCTGATCGATGACGTACGGAATTCAGTTGTGGGGAGATAGGGCCGCCCACGTATGCGACCATTCATTTTTATTTAAATCACATCTTTTTTTGGGGATATTAAGAGTGAATTTTCGTATGCGCACATCATACTGAAAATCGGGTTAAAATCAGACTCAAAAGAGATACAAACTAATTTCAGGGTGTTATTGATAGCCGATTTAATGCTTCACCGAGTACAATCGGTCTCATGCGGAAGTAAGAAAATTGCATTATTTTTCTATAATTAAATATCTTTCATTTTATAAGTTGAAATATCACCCTATAATTATACTAGCTACTGCCCGCGGCTCCACCCGCGTGAACATATAATGAATTCTTTCAATTTCTGTATCGACTTATTAGCTTTGAATTCGAATCCGTTCCTGTATAAAGTGGCCCTAATTCTGGTCCTGCTCTTGTTCCCGGTCTCGCTCTCAAATTTGATTTCGGTGTTACTTCTCGTTCTGACTCCACTAACGCTATTACATTAGTCCCACACTCGATTTTAACTACGGTCCCGTTCTGTCTTCTCCCGGTTTTTCGATCCCTCTCGGTATCGAGTCACTCTCCGTCTCGCCCACAATTTAAATTCCGCTACCGGCCACGATTCCGATTCGGACCAATCTGGGGTGAATGTTAGTATCAAAATAAAATTTGGTCTGTACTACTGCTAAACATAAGTAAGAGTGAATTTAATTATTATAAACACAGGACTTTAATCAAACACAACAAAACAAACGAAAGTTATGTGCAAAGTTTTTTTCCAACTATAATAATCTTAATTACCAAATAAGTATATTTACATTATGTACCTGTAGATAGTCTTTATAAATTATTTCATTAAATTATTTTCAATCAAGCTTCTAAATTCAAGTGATAATTCAAGAGATTAATGATAAGTATGTCTATAGATTAATGTAACTTTCTGTGCTTCTTAAACGGTAGGAATAAAATAAATACTAAATTTTTAAGGAAGCTTGCAACAATACATCTATAAAAATTCTATTCGAATCGCTTTACCCAGGTGTGGGCAACCTTTGACATGTTGTGGGCCAAACTTTAGTGTGCAAATACGTTTGCATGCCGCATTCAAAAAGTAGTGCATTTTAAAGTAGTGTTTTAAACTAGTGTTCATAATTTTCAGCGATAGATATCAGACATGAAATTTTTCAAAATGTCCCGCGGGCCGGATCAAATCTTACAGCGGGCCGGTGGTTGCCCACATATGGCTTAAACCGTTTCTGAAATTAACTTCCACAAACATACAGACAAACAAATCTTAAAAACTATTTTTTTGCTCTCGTGAACATAGGTACAACGTGTATAATTGTTTTAAAAAGACACGGTTTGTTTACGGTATAATAGACGTATAAATGAGTACCTATACATTTAGAAGCAATTACATAACATGATGTTATATCTGTACTGTATCTATATATGTACATACGTGATATTACAGCTGTGCCCCGCGGTTTCATCGGCCGTTTAATTTAAAAGAAATCAAAGTACTTACGAGTAATTCAGAATATTTTACCATAGACAACATTCTTTGTTGTATTTCCGTGTGGCATTAATATATACTGGTTTCCTCAAACCCTGATCTAGATAAGGCAACACATAATTGTCTGTGGGTAAAACAGTGTTCTCCTAAATCTATTCCGGTATGCTTAAACTTTACCCAGCGCTTTATTTCTAGTTACTCTATAGAGTAATTACTATATTAGTGTAAAATTCCTGCTAATTTTGTTCAACCCTTACAGCGCGATTGTGTAACAAACTTTCGCATTTATGATATTCATTAACTTAAACTCTATTTTGTACATCTCAAATATATACGCCTATAACTTTATTTATCAATGCGCAGGTGTGGCGGTGTCAGACCTATGGTCGCCCATCTGCCGGGTCGTCCGTCACGCCAACTCGAATATTACCTAATTTAATAAATGTTTTTATCAGACAAATTGACTTTTTTTCATTAAATATAATAGTTGAGTATATGGTGTAGCGGAATTTCATGTAGAACTGTACGCAGCCAACATTCTTGTTAAATGTATGAAACGATTAACATGTCCTAAACCGTTTCAAACAAAAAAAAAATCAGTTAAATTACAATTTTCCTTTAGAATTGAGCTTGTCATCGACTTCTTTAGCAAAAACTACGATAGCTCAGCTCCTAAAGGCCGTAACCTAATAGAATAGCCTTTGAAATTCTATAGCAGTTTTAAAATTTGACAATTCCAAATATTAGCGCATTTAAGCAAAAGCAAAACGAATTGTACACCACCTTATAGTCTTCCTTGTGAATTGGGCTATCGAATACAAAAATATTTTTTCGACGCCAACTTTCCAAAAATTTGCAGATTAAAAAAATCAAGTCTTTTAACCTTTCTCAAGAATTGAGTTATCGAATGCAAAAGAGTTTTATTAATCCGACTGGTAGTTCCAGAAATTAGCGCATTTAAACAAACAAAAATAAAATGTTTAATTATTTCGATAGCTTCTAAACCTTCCTCTAGCAAAAGCAAATATATTTTTTTCAAATCCGACTGGTAGTTCCAGAAATTAGCGCGTTCAAATGATTAAACTCTTCAGCTTTATATTTTAGTATACGTGGCGATATTTCAACTTCTAAACTTCATGACGTATATATAATTTTTACAGGTGCGCATTACACATGCCGTTTTCTTGTTTGTGGAATATTTAATATAGTAACTGTCTTGTATAAAACAAGAATGTTGCCACGTCATGGAAAAAAAGCTGTATTCATGCTGAAATTTTGTGAAATTATCATGGTTCAATAATGCGACTATTAGTAGAATGCGACCAAAAAAAATACAGCTTGTTATTTGTAGGCGTATGCCTGAGTCAAATATTATAAAGCAACTTCAACCTATTTTCCCTAAACCTAATATGACAGAAATGTATTGCTCAAATGCTGGTAACTATATAAGGTCCCTTGGCGATTTTAAGAAGGAATTTAAAACATCTTTATTTCTGTCGTAAAATAATTATTCTAAGAATTGAGGAGAATAAGAAATGAAAAAAACACATGTCACGACGAACTTACAAAAACACGTGCTTAATTTGGAGAAATTATAATGTTATAATTTTTTTCATGGTATAGATGTGAATACAGTAGAAGAACAATTTTGGTCTTTATCGATATATGGAGCAAGATCATATTAATACAAATGAAAAGCTAGGGTTGTCACAATTAACAAATATTCTTTATTGTTAATAGTTCCTCAAACATTATTGTTTAGTCATTTTTGGTCATTTTTGTAGTATAATTACGTGATACTACGAAATGTACACATCTTTGTCTAAATTTAAAGACAGATACGTGTTTGGATGGAAATATTACGTCATATTGTATTAACTACTTCAAGTTGTTTACGAAACTGAACAGCTATTGCTGTGTTATACGAGTTGTCACATTAAAAATAATATGTAAGGAATAAAAAATATTATTTCAAAGTTCCAAATGTACCCTTATCTGTTTTTTGATACCATATGTAAACATATTTTATCACAAATTATCGTAGACATTAATTTTTCTTTGAATGTTGAATCGTTTATAAATATTAGCGGTTTTATTAATTGATAAATTAATTTCACTGGTGATCGCTCCACAACAATTAGAAAATTATTTTCAACAATCCTCGGAAAATATTATAGTTATAAGCATGACCGTTATGTCAGATAGGATTATGAACCCTTACTTTGAAATATATAAAAAAAAATGGTGGTTGTAATAGAAGCACAGACACACAAAAATGGGTCTAGAAAATTTCTTGTCTCTGATACAAGTACAAAGCCCTAAAATTGATTCATAACATGGCCCGGATCTGGAATTCATGTTACAAAAAAAAGCTTAATTAATCTACTGGCATTCCATCGGCAGTTGCTGTAGTCGGATCTCCTCCTCCGCTCCTCTCTTGTGTTTTAAGCACTTGTTCGCAATTCGGCGGTGGCGAAATTAAAATAGGTCGACCTTTATTACTTCTAACAACAGAATTACGTTTTCTTATTAAAAAAAATATCTTAGGGTTCACTTTTTTTCTTTCAGACAAAAAGCTTTTCTCGGCGAGCTTTATTATCATCTAGAGAGCTTCTCTTCAATCGCCTTTTTATTTACACTACATTTTCATATTTCCTATTTTTTCGTAAGAGATTTTTATATGTATTTATACGAATAAGTAATAAAGAATTTGGTCTGTGACTTCGGTATGTTAAAGAATGAAATATATTTTCTGTGAAGGATTTATTTTCATATACAAGAAATTACTAATTCTATTGATTTAAAATCTACAGAATTCATGCAACTGAAATGAAATTTGGATACAAATATTTGGAATATTTAAATTTGAAAGGAGTTATTTTCTCTTAGAAACGGTGATCATCCCGTAACCTTAAAAGGCAGGGGAGTTTTAATCGGTAAAGCAAAGCTGCTTCTTACTACGTTAATATTAACTGATCGGTGATTGAGCCAACACTTCTAATTATTCCACTCGAATACGGCTGGTATGTCGGCCTTTGATTAAAAGAAGAAAGGAAAAATGTGTTTGTTACTGGTTAAAAATATTTTGCTATCTAAAAACAAATAAATAAAATGAAGACGGTCCATGGCAAACTCGAGAAGAGTAAAAAAAAAAGTAAAAAAAGGTCTCGAATGTAATACAATTAGTAGAAGATCCGAACTAAAATCGACCTTCACCGAACTGATAGTAGAATGAAATATATTTTATGACAAATTTAGTATATTAGAAAATATATAAAAAATGGGTTGCCTAAAAAAACCCTGGACTTTTTAAAAAATAATATTTTTTTCAGTTATATCAAAAACTTCACACGATCAATTATTAACGTTATTTTGGAATTGCGGTAAAAATCCTGACCGTAATTATTATCTAATACAATTAGAATTTGCAGAAATTTAACGTTCTTTGATATTTATTTATGTCTTATGAATAATCGTTTTTATGAAATTAATTACTTTTAAAAATTTATACATTCGGTATTTATACATTCTCTGTCGTATAAATACCGAGCATGCGCACTTCTTTATATACGAGGTCCCATCACGTGCGACTGCAATGTTGGCTCCTTTATTGTTACACGCTATACTCAACTCGGATCTCTCTGTCACACAGTTCCGCTCACGTTATAATTTAAAACTTTAAAAATCGCAAACCGCTATTAGGACCAAATTTTTCGCAGACAACCCTTTATCAACGTGTTCGCAATAAAACAGCTCTCATTTTGGTATATTTTTTTTTCTATTATCATATCAAGTCAAGGTAACTGGCATCGACATACCTGTTTATACCTGGCAACCACGTATTTTGTCCAGGTAAATAATAGGCAACCCAACGGCTGCACACTCTATACATTTCATACTTCAAGTAGGGACAAAAATTATGTTATTATCTTGATGTTGCAAAATTTAATTAAAAATTATTTATTTAAAAATAATAGAAAGTAGTCTGTCCAGGATTTTTTTAGGCAACCCTTTTTTTATATATTTTCTAATATACTAAATTTGTCATGAAATATATTTCATTCTATTATCAGTTCGGTGAAGGTCGATCTTAGTTCGGATCTTAGACTAAATGTATGTGTTTAAGTTTATTAAAGGTTATCGTTCTTTAATTTTCAACGCCCTGTATTTCTAAGGCCTATACATTATTATAAATCAGCCTGTGTACCGCCCAGGTTAAATTCCTCTGTGCGTCCATCTTAAAATACTTCTTTGTTGAAAATAAAACGTGATTCTTCTGGGTCTCGGTGTCGTAGAACTAGACGCGCATATACGTCTTGCGCTCGATGGTTTGTTCCTTATATAGACAGTCTTGGGACATAATCAATCTCACAAGTATTCAATAACAACAGAACCGAGGTTTAAGGTATTGAAATTCTGATATTAGCTTCCATAAACTCTTTCACTCTGCAAAGAGCTTTTAAGGGGAAAAAGCATTATTAGTTTTATTATTAACACGTTCGAAATATTTTAACCCGAATTTCATGCACTAATAATTATTATGATCCCATTTATATCAATGTCAAGATGTCGGTTCTCAACTATTCACTGCGTTTTTCTTATTAAAAAAAAATAATGATTTATTCGGATATAACACAACAGAATTATTTGCAGCCCATTCAAAAATTTTAACAGGTCATTTATTAATAATTATATTTTTAATGCAATAACAATAGATAGTAAGCGATTTCAATACTTCACTGTCTTTAATGTGTTAGTCGTACATAAAATACATTATAATCGGAGTAGCATATAAGCCTGCAGAACTCCATTTTGCCGATTCCATATTTTAAAACTTTTGTCTAATGAATCCAGGACCTTAGAGGCACTATATGTTGTTTTCGACACGTTCGAAATGAGTCGAAACACCTCATAGCTTTATCTGTTTTCATAATACGATTACTTCATCAGCAGTAGTTCAAAACTTATACAAAGATTCGCGAGAAATTCTAAAGAACAAGCACTGTTCTCAAACCAGTATCAGACGCAGATACTGTTCGCTCAGTTACTTTTCTTAAAACTATTTCAATTTCGTAACTTTTTGAGAAGCCAGATTATGATGCTGATAAATAGTTATATTGTTATTCTTATCATACTCATGTACTGTGGTACATTTTACTAATAATAATAATAATATATTTTACTGATATTATATTATGTTATTATTATTATATTGTACTATTAATAGTTATATTAGTATTAGCAGGCTAAAATAAATAAACGATTAACACTTCCTCAATTGTTCAATATCTGTCAATCCTCTCGAATCAATTTTCAATTTTTTGGATAGGGATTCGTAGTGGAAAACCAGATTCGAAAGTCAACGGTGAGTTGCATGCTGCATGTTGCAGACAAGCGACTAATTATGGATTTCCGCGAAGTAACACCTCACACAATAGAATATTTAAAACTCTGTATAGTTGTAAATCGTTGTAAATGCAAATTGTTGACATGTAAATCGTTTCAGTAATTTTCAAAATATAAGCGGAGAAGAAAACAAACAAAGGGGGCTTGTGTTATGCTATACGTATAAATTTGAAATACGTAACGTAAATAGTATTTAAACAACAATCAGATCGATCAGATACGAGAGAAAGAGAGAGAGTCTGTTTAGATATTATCATTTTTTAAACGAAGCTTACATAAGCACTTATCACTTTACCGTGCTAATAGGGAACGGCATATTATTTTAAAATGTGTTGTATATAAAACCTAAAACAATTAATTTTATAAAAACGATCCTTATTTGTCTCAAAAGTATTATAAAATATTATCCCACTTTCATACGACGGTCGTGGCTCGCGCTCACGACAATTTGTCTCTCTCGTAGTCCCGCCGAAGAGACCGCAACGACATCTGTAAAATTACACGCAAATTAGGAGACTCCAGCGGCCCCAACTCTACTACATTCAATTATACGCTCCGGCGGAAGACCCTCTGTTTCGTAGTCGGCTAATTTCTGAAAGGGCCGCCGTCGCCCACCACGAAAACGAGCGTGGAGGTTTTCGCCCGCGAAGTTGCGAACTGAAATTGATGTCGCGCGGATATATGTAAGATTTGCCGTAATAAAATAGGGAAGCCGTCCGGGTTACTTTATCTGTCAGGATGTACGATAATCCTCATAAACTATTCATGATACGCGAAAGCGGTATACGAAACGCATAACTAAAGAGTAATGTTGTATAGTGACGCGGAAAAGCATTTTTCCCGGGGCCCCGGCCGAGATCCGCATTATCGTGAGATTTAGGTTTATTGTTCTTGTCGTGGGCAATACTGTGTTTTATTGTATGTTAATATTTATGCTTACGGCAACTGAATGGATGACTCGGAGCGTAAGTGGATTAACATTTTTGGCAATACAGAACCGTGTGTTCTGTTAAGTTATATTTCAAAAATTATAATACAGGAGACGACACATTTTCTTAATTTTAGTATAGTATGTCACTTTTATAAATAATTTCGAATCAATCTGTACACAAAGTCGTGGTTGAATGAGCCTAATGATTTACTAGCTTTTACCCGCGACTCTACCCGCGTAAACATCGAATGATCTCGTTCATCTTTTATGTCCACCGATCACGCTGTCAACCACCCTCCCGATGTTCCTTTTTTTGATTTCATTTCTGGCTCCGCTTTCCGTTTCCAGTTCTGATCCGGATCTAATTCCGGTTTTCTTTCAAATTATATTTTTTTTTCATATTTTACATCGGATTGTCAATGACATCATCAACCATAAACCCGGTCCCATTCTCGATTTCGTACCAAAAGCACCTACATTCATACACCGAAATCACATATGCATGTGTTTATTAAATACTCAGGAAAAAATTGCAGAATTACTTCTGCAATTTGATGTTAATTTAATTATTTCACATGCTCCCAGACGACCGACTTCTTTAAGCAAGCATTAATTTCATCCGCCGGCGTTGATTTCGGAATGACATAGCGTTTGTCGAAAATGGCCTCATAGCAGTAACAATACACCTCCCATTAAATTCGTGTTGTCGCATAAATCTTGAATGTTCTATTGAGTGCTACTAGTGATTTTCTATGGGCTATTATGCTTTCGTCCCATAAAATGACTCCACTGTTTCAGTATTTGTCCACGTGCTAATGATTTTGTGATGTCAGATACCGGGAATTCATAGTCAGCTACATTTAATAGTAACTTTAAACCAGAATAATATCACGATGACTACATTCGTTATCAACAATTACTACTGCAACTTCATACGTTTGAGGTGCATTGAACCTACTTTCGTGTTGACCCGCTGGTCTTTTATCTGCTCGAATGACGATTTTATAATTATCTGCAACCATTTGGTTGCAGATAATTATAAAATCATCTTAAATACATTCATTAGTTGATTATTATCATAAAGTAGACGCTATAATTTTTGAATAATATCACGTTGTAGTCCCTGAATGTAAGAGCAACGTTGATCTATTTCAACTTTTTCGTTATCAATGAAGTGTTCTTGAAGAAATTTTGGAGTTTCATTGGACATCGGCAGAAGTAAGTCTACTCGATGATAAATTTGGCCTTGAACCTTGAAAACTGGGCTGAATTTTTTTTCGTAGCATATTAATGAAACTCCAAATGAAGTCATTTGAAAACAACAGTTGAATCGACATATATTTTGCAGAAAATTATTGGAATCTGGTTCCATTCATATATGCGAGTAATTGTGACGGTGGTACTTCGCTGGTAAATTGACTTTACCACTCGAGCAGCACAAACCGACAGTTTCGTTTTTAAATTTGCTCGCATGACAATAGTAACATATTGTATTCATTTTTCCAATAACAATATTTGGATGTTCACTGTATTGTTTTTGGCAATCATAATGGAACGCCTGAAGTTTTAAATTCTCAATTTTACTTGTTACAACTCGTTTTTTGCGTAACTTAATCATTCCTTCTTTATTTCGTCTGTATTCCACTTCACGCTGATCAGCAGATTGATGATTTCTAAGAGTTATTATTCGGGATAGGACTTCATTGTTAATATATGTTCTTTCTTCTTCGGCGCAATTTTCTCTAATTCTTTTCATTCCTTTACGAATATTCGAAAGCCGTTTTTCTCGTTGTTCTTCTATTTTAGTACGATATGCTGCATTTCTTCTTTTTGGATCCATTTGAGGTTTTTAAATATTTTTTACGCCTTGGCGTAGTGTATATGTATTGTAATAATGTCACACAAAATTAATCTTTTGATTATTATGATGATGAATGTGACACTGACGAAGTCACTGAATTTCGGTTCATATACCATAATACACCGAAATTTCTAGTGTGAGAACACTAGAATATTCAGATTGTTTATTCTTTTTCACTTGTCAAAATCACTTAAATTTGTTTAATTACTGTTCACTCTCAATTTCAATTAATCTACTCTCAACTGTAAATACGATAAAACTGACGAGAACTTTCTGAATTTTGGTTTATGTACCATCATAGATCGAAATATTTGTCACCAGAACGTTCATAATTTTTTTAGAACATTCGTAACAACATAAGATGTTGTTCGTGGAACAACATAAAACTTTCTAGAATATTCCAACATCGATTTTAACAGTTGTACCCATTTTGGAACTTTGTAAAGTATTTCAGAATTTTTAGAACCTTTCAGAACATTCCAGTTCAGTTGTGACAGTTTTTTGGAACTTTCTAGATCATTCCGGAATTTTGAATAACCTTTTGGAAAATTTTAGATTGATTTTAACAGTTGCACAGATTTTGGAATTTTTCGATCATTCTAGAAATTTTTAGAACCTTTCAGAACATTCCAGATCGATTATAACAGTTGCACACATTTTGGAACTTTCTAGATCGTTCCAGAAATTTTTAGGACTTTCTAGAACATTCCAGATTGATTTTAACAGTTGCACATATTTAGGAGTTTTCTAGGTCATTTCCAGAAGTTATCATAAGCTAGAAAAGGACGGATATATATTTTTTTACATTTTCGCCACCCACAACCACCCACTTACACCCACTGCGACCAAACTCCCTTACTCTCACCATGAGACCAAGGGATGTTTACCACCTCAACTGGTAATTGATTGAAATTGGTGATGATAGAGAAACCTTGTCTTTGCAAACGAACATTAGCATTATATATATCAAAACTGGTTTTCAGAGTGGAAAACAAATTCAAAAGGTGTGCGCTGGAATTCTTAAACGAACAATTATTTAGGCTTTCTGAAATTTAAGCAATTTTGTTGTAAATAGTCTTGCCCTCTATCTGAGTACTAAAGGATGGTTAAAGTTAAAATCCTGTATTCCCACCCGTTACAGACAGCCGCGCTCTTTGCATTAATTTATGAATAAATATATTATTTTGTTTTATAAAACGGACTAGGTTAAGAATTTTTTTTGTGTTTTTATTACCCGGGTAGGGATTAGTTGTAAGAAATTATATATTTTGAAATGTTTGCCTGTTTTCGTATATTTATTGTGTTTAGTATTTTTATCTTGCTTGTTTTATTGTTTTGTCGTATTATGAATACGAAAATTGTGATGCGCATATGAGTTGCATATGAAATTGTGCCTTGGCGGCGGGAACCAATCAGAGGCTGAGAACCACGGCGATCGTTACGCTACGATCGCAATTGGTGTACTTAGTGCATGTGGCACTTATGAGTTGTAGTTTTTCCGGACCGTCGAGTTTCTCAATCGTCGAGTTTCTCCGGTCCGGACGGAGCGGCGACCCACCACTTCACCACCACTCCCAGAGACGGCCGTGACGGTCGAAGATGATGTAGGTGTATCCACTGGCAACTTCTCTTGATTCCGGCTGGCTCGGGAATTCTTCAAGTTTGGACCCCTGAAATGGAGCCATCACCACTGGACCGTTGGAATCGTGTCCCCGACGAGAAGACGCCCGGGCATGAGGCAACATAAGTCCTCCGTCCCGTACTTGGACCCGCAAGAAAAGGGTACGGAAGATTCGCGAACGAACGCTTGTTCGTGAAAAATGCAAAGAGCACGGCCACACCCCCTCGATTAAAATATATTCAACTCGTTTGTGGAGGCTAATGTGCCATCTATAAATTGCAGTGGAATTGGTTCATCCATCGAGAGTGAGTTAGTCAGTTAGTCTGAATTGTTGCCCGAGGCAACAGGTTAGAAGATGTATAATGACAGCACCCGGACGCTGTCAATTAAATTCAGTTGGACGCCAAAAACCAAAAAATATTTCACTACTTTCTTTTAAGGCGCGCAGCATAATCTGTAACATACTAGAACTAGAACAATGAGCACTCGGTAGACATCATCTTAGTACAAGAAATATATCTTAAGCCTAAAAACCCGAGATGTTGCAAAATTAACAGTCACATACAACTACGAACGGACAGACAGGGTGCTCCAAAGAGAGGAACAGCACTCTATTACAGACGCTCACCTAGTTGCTGTCCATTAGACATCTCTCTATTAATTAATTTATAAGCTACCGGTTGCAGACTGTCCATGACAGACCACGGTATAATAATTATAATATCAGTATACCTCCCACCGAGAAAAGAGTTGCTCCGGAGTGATATCGAAATCTTCCTCGCCCTGGGGATGCCGTCATTATCTTTGGCGATCTTAATTCACAAAGCATATCTTGGCGATGTAATTACACGCATGACAATGGACACGAAATAGTAGATCTCGCGAAGAACCTAAATTTTGACGTTACCGCGGCCCCAAAACCAACCTATTTTTCTGATGACTTAAGACGCAGACCCGATATACCTGATATTGCCCTCAGGAGAGGGGTGGCACTAAATATGAGATGCATCGAGACGCTTCAAAGTCTCAATTCGGATCACCGATTCTCCTGTCTTTCTGAGGTTAGGACCTCCCGACGACGTGCAGTCTCCTAACGAAAAAATAATAACTAATTGAAAGAAGGTGTCGCTCTTGTTGGGGCGACCGACACCTCTATATTAAACAGCGTCCCTGACAACATAGAAACGACAGACGAAATTGACCACGCTATAGGAGTTTTCACTAACCATATTGCGGCAGTGGTGGAGAACAGTTTAAGGGCAGTTTCGGCAGCCGATAGCCGTCAAAAACTATCTGAGGATATTCGGGTACTGCTGGGGGCTAAAAACGCAGCCTTGCGCCGCGCGAGCGCATATCCTACATGCGAAAATAGGTCCTGTGCGCAAGCTCTCCAGCGTAAAGTGAAAGCTCGGATACAGGAATTCAAAAACGATAACTGGAACACCCTTTTGAAGCAAATCACTTCTAGCCATCAAGCCTATTGAAAATTAGCCAAGGTTCTTAAAACAGACGAATACCTACCAACCCCCGCCCTCAGGAAATCAGATAACTCTTTTGCGCTCGATGACCGGGAAAAAACAGAATGTCTGGCAGATAGTGTAAAACAGCAATGTTCTAATAACGCAATACACGATGCAGCACACTCATACAGGATCGAGAAGGAAGTTCGTATGAAAAACTCCCTCGAACCTGAAGACGATCTTGCTCTTGTCTCCGTAGATTAAATACGAAAACACATCAAAACACTTAAAATCAAAAAGGCCTCAATGGCATTAGCAATAAAGCACTAAAATTCTTACCTTTGCCATTGCAATTTGTCATTGGCTATATTAGTCGCAATTTTTGACACGTGTTTTAAAAGTTGATATTTTCCTCCAGCATGAAAGGAAGCAGTTGTTATCAACATTCCAAAACCGGGGAATCTTGCGAACTCCCCGCTAGCTACCGCCTCGTCAGTCTCTTGAGCGGATTAGAAAAAATATTTTAAAAAACGATTAAAACCCGCTTAAGCGAACATCTCATTGGAAAAGGCCACATCATAAACGAATAATTTGACTTTCGACCGTAATTGCAACCGTGACGTAATTAGCTATGCCTCTCTAAGAACTACTGTGGAGGATTGGCCTGCCATTAAAATTATAAAATTTTGGGGCGCTTTTCTTCAAACAATCATAGATAAACGATTTTATTACTAAGTGCCCTACGTTTTACACTCAAATATTATAATTTAAAACAAACATGCTTTAAACAAAATATAAATCCTGGGAACAGTTAATTAATTAGTTCTAATTTGATATGCATGACGAAAGAATTCAGTGTTTTTGTCGTGATAGTATAGCAATTATTAGCTTAAACGTCCAATTTGAATTATCGTCATAATTTTAGTAGCATTACGAAATTAAGACAAGTCTATTGCAGCAAGTACCATCAAACTCACGCTGAAGGAAACATTGATTTTCTTCGTTTTTACCTCAATTAAATAGCAGTATGGTATCCTGTTATCGGTTCCATATTTGCAATGTGTCTCTTTAAATCCCGAAGTATTCTTTTACCGATTGCTAGCTTACCTGATTTGAAAAACAAAACTATTGAAATTTATGCTCATAAATCTTTCAAAATATTTTTTCAAGTATAATAAAGTATAACAAAATAAGAATCTTTGATAAATACCTGCATCATAAATAAACATTTGTTAAAATTCTCAATCGTAGTTAGTATTGAATTGTGTGCTAATCGAATATATTCGATATATTTCGTTATATGTCAGTTGCCACAACAGGGCCATCCATAAAGATCGGAAATTGTGGCACATTACCTAGTTTCACTTTCTCTTCTATTCCCAGGATTACCTAATTCCTGATGGGTGACAAAGGGAGGACAGGTGCTTTATTGAATTATACATTTTATTTTCTCTTTACGCAGAAATTAAATCACATATTTATTTTAGGTATATGTTATTAATTATGCTTTTATTATTAATTTGTTATATAAATACACATATATCTTGTTCATAATTAATTGTGAAAATATTAAAAATTGTTTTAGGGAGATGGAGATAAATTCTTTGACGTGAAATTTTCTACGAGGGTTCAAACAAGCGTGATGCAGAGTGAGGAAAGTTATAGGGGTAAAGAAAAGACGGATAAATTTTACTTGGCATATTATAGGCATTTGCAAGAATGGTCAATTATTTTTGTACAGTACAGTACGGTAGTTTTATAATTCAAAGAATATGTTCATTTATAATTCTCAGTGCCAGATCTATACATAAAAAAAATCTTTTATAGGTAGCCATAGACGAGATCAATTCATAAAGCTCACGCCAAAACATTATGTATCGATTCGCCTTCGCTCAAAAAAATCGCGCGCTTCCACGCTATGGAATGCTCTCCAGCATTTATTCAAATTATACAACAAGTTTAATACAGGACGGGCTCGGCGAACTCGCCGGGGGCGGCGCCCGGGGCGTCCGCGCTGACGGCCGCTCATTATCCCAGTAGTTGGGGCGGAGCCCGGCCGCTTTGTTATTAGCGAGTTCTTGAAGAAGTACCGCGGCGCCGGCGGCAATTAGCGATGTAATTACTTGTGCGCTATTGTACTAAACTTTAAGTTCAACTCGTTGGAATCTTTCGGTTGAACGCAAAATAGCGCGGTGAGCGGTGTCTGCTATTGTTGCGAATTTCACTCAGAATAGCAGGCCGCTAACCGCATTCGAAATATTGGAATTGAAAATAGAAACGACTTCCTGTTTCCGATTTCAATCTTACTTCCTGTCATAGCTCCGATTTGGAAGAACCTAGAGCGAATACTAGTATCAAAATAAATTTTGAGCTACATTACGTGGGGGTAGTACAGCTTTATATGAGTGAAGGTTTTTTTAGAATCGGTTCAGTATATCGATTAAATAGTGCAAATACACAGACAACTTCAGATACGAAGTTTAATACTTTTTTTTAAGAAACCTTACCATTCGTGCGTGCTAATATCACCAGTTTTATAGTAATCGATTAAACGGACTGGGCGCACAGAGAAACAAACTTGATCGATAGAATAAAAGCAAAATCTATCGAAGAGGAAGCAAAATTTAATTGCAATCCATTCAGCCTTTTCAGTGATTAGACCGGACAAATAAACAAACAGACACTTTATCAATATAACATCACGAATAATACGCTACTGTATGTTTTTATTCTATCCCAAGTTTCATTAAGACAGCTTGGGTCATTCTTTAATGATAAGAGAATAAATAGAAAAATAGAGAAAAAAGTTTGAAAATGAGAAATAAAAATTAGGTAGATCGAGGAATAAATGTTTATGACAAAATTAGTGAAAATATCGCATGTACAGTTTCATATATTAGTATAAACAGACAAATAAAAGGTATCCCATTTCTTATTCCATAGGTATTCTATTTGAATTCAATATTTTATAGCAATCTGTTCAGCCTTTTCGGACAAACCCGGAAAAAAAAACAGGACCCTAGACCCTTAATCAAAATCATATATAGAATATATATCTTATCTTTTTCGCAACTGTATATTCTTAGTGTATTTCAAATTTTACCAAAATAGATCAAACAGGCTTTAAGTTATAAGGTTTTCATAAGTGAGACTCGAGTTTTTTTAACTAAGAGACACCAGATCTAAGTATTTGGTAATAATTTCAACTATATAAATCCACGTATCCCTAAGAAAAATGGTTTTGGCAGACATACAAACGGACAACAAAATAATCTTGTAAGGATTCCTTACTTCCTTTTGAGTTAAGGTACCCTAAAAATGATGGAATTGGGATCGATGAGTCACAAAACGAATACTTATCACCGAATTTGACAAAAAAATATACGTACAAACAGATCCTACAGATTTATGTAGTAGCATAAATGAGTAACAAAAATTATGTTGACATCAATAGCTTCAGCGGTTTCGATTATCCATAGAACTGTTCATTCCTCATTTCAAACCCATAACATTATACATTTATAATAAGTAATAAAAATATAATATTCGGTGTCAATAGCTTTAACAGTTTCCTTTTTCTATATAAAAAAATCATTACTTATTTCACTTTTTTAGGGTTATTTAAAAAACGATGCATGTCGTTGTTTTTTTATTAGTAGCGATTAGCTAAAATATAAATTTTGACATCAATAACGGTAGCGGTTTCGTTTTTCTGTACAACATTTCACCCTTTATTTTACACCTTTGAGGGTTAATTAAAAAAAACATTGCAATTATTTTGTTCTTTCTACAAGTAAATAAGATGTTAAATTTTAGTTACTTACATCTTTAGCTTCAGCGGTTTCATTTTTTCACACGACAGTATTTCACCCTTTTCACCCAAGGGGATGGTAATAAAACTCTTAAGGAGGAGTTGAATTACCAAATATCCTTTCTCATTGCTCATATACGTTGTAAAAGAAATCTTTGTACAAAATTTGAAATCCTTAGACCTAATAGTTTGGGCTGTGCTTGATATATCAGTATCAGTTTACCCTTTTATATTTACGGATGGATGAACATTAATTTAAAAAATTGCTTTTGATATAGTAGCGTTAACGTTATACGGTAATAAGTAAACATAAATGGATATTGCATACTTTACAACTTAACTATTTTTCGTACTATTTACTAGCAATTACGAAAGTAAAGCTGTTAGTCCTGTAGTCAAACAAGCAGCGGGTACTTTTTTTCTTTGCAGGTAATATTAGCAGCAAAAAAAAGCAGAATATATATTTCTATCTCACTTCCTTCCGGCTCCCTCGCTAACGACGCGAGGGGCACTTAGGATTTTTTTGTGTCGATTTTCACGGTACGACGGCAGATTGCCTTTATCTATTCCTTAACGATGCGGTATTGCCGTATACGATAACTGCACTGAAATTCGGAGTCGTGGTGGCCACGAAAACGCTCGTGGGTCGTCGTCCGGATCACCCTACCGCCCGAGGCGTGCCCACCCATAGGAGTCTTGTTTCAGGTCGAGACGGTTACAACTCCGACCCTCCGCGTCGGTCGCAGTACCAGTTCGGGTACGCTGAAGACCGTCGTCGTCAACGGTCCCGAAATCCGAGGCCGACGGCTTGACTTCGGACTAAATTAAATGACCATTGGTCAGTTCGTTCTGGTCAGGATTAAACTCAGAACTAGATTCGAACCCGCTACCGTCCGGTCGAAAGACAGCTCCCTCGACCGTTGAACGACCACCGTTCCGTGCTTGTAGGTTGTGATTAATGCATTAGTTATATGTCGAGCGCTTAAAATATGTCGATGAACCAGAACGTAATTAGATACTTTGAAATAGGAACCGATCAAATTATTAGCTAATGACCAGTAACGCTAACCTGGCTGTGTTGATCATATATGCCACTACAATAATGAGGAAGCTGATATCATATTTGTATGAAATCTCCGTAATGATTTACATTGAAATCTCCGTAAACATCATTTACTAGTTTACTGATTTCATACAAAATGTCATCCATTGTTTTTCCGAAAACATCATACGATGACTTGGGGGGGTCTGTATACGCTTAATACAATAAGCCGCTCTAATTCTATGTAGGCCACTTCAATAGTTCGCTCAACAGATAGGCTCACAATATCTGGACGTTCTTTATAATTTATATTATTTTTAACTATTATTATCAGTGAGCCGCCATGTATAGCTTTTTCTCTGCTGAACGAACTTTGTACCTGGTGCATAGTGAAATTACACATGAACTGATTGACTTCTAAGCCAATCTCTATACATATATAATGAAAATAGGTTGTCTTTGTTCGCCAATCACGTAAACACTACTAAACGTATAGACATGGGACTGGGGCCATTCGATGTGGGATGATTTGTAGATGGATCTAGGCTACTCATTTTTAGAATTCCGTAAATCCTTCGCCATTTTATTTATAAATAAAAAATTACCCAGCGAAGCGGGCGGGACAGCTAGTGTTCTATAACACATAATGTGTCAATCTCATTATAACTCAATAATAACTCAATTCCGATTTCTTCATTAGCATTCGCTTTATATTTTAATGCACCACATTAATTATACTTTTTTTATATTATTGAACTGAAACTTCTTTTGGGACGGTGTGAATTCGATTTTATGAAACGAAATTGTGTAACGAAAAGAGATAGCTATAAATGTATATATATATAGGTTTTAGGTTGTCAGAGAATAAGATATAAATGCGTTTCTATATAGTTTTTCTACCCTTCGTCTTCTCTTTATGCGATAGTTCGTAGGGGTCTCACTTGCGTCCCACTGCTCTAGCGCTGTACACGACTTTGTATACAATGGCGACTAAACTCCATGCTGTATACTATATTCTTAATCTACTCGAAATATATACAAAGAGAAGGAGAAGGTGAGAGAGAGGAAGAAACGTTGAAATCCATAGGACATTAGTTTTTGTTGAATCTTAATGACTATCGCGCACTTTCAATTATTTTATATTGGCTCGAACAATTTCTATCTTTGCTAAATGTTACTTTAAATAATAAAAAAATTGGCGACGGATAAATCGCACTCTCTCTCTTCTCTCTATTTACCACCTCTAAAGTGTATTCATTTCATTCTCTTAAAAATTAACCAGAATACTAAGTTTCACTTCTACCGCGTTTGAACTCACACGCAATTTAATATGATTTTTTTTATGATCCGTTATAGGTTGTCTCTCAGATACTAATACAATGCCATTGTTTCGGCAAAGTTTCGTGCGTTTTCGTGCGTGCGACATCTGTGGGTGCCGTGTGTCATGAGGAGACGCGCTCCGAGCGCGGCGTCCCGGCATGGACCGCAACAGTCATCTACTTCATTTCTTGGGTGCATGCCGTGCAATCCAAGCTTCAACTCCGCAAATTGTCATGGCTCAATTTAAAATTTAAGTAAAAGTCTTTTAAATTCAATTTGCGCGACTCAATTCGTGCAGTTAATGCTGCTAAATTATTTTGCAAACGTTGCATTTGTTGGTGCAGAGTTTGTCACTCGAAATCCCTTATTGACGAATATTTGTCGAAAGGGATTTAAAGTGTCAAAATCTGCGGTAACAAAGTAAACAAATGACCATACGGTCGGTTGTCGCTTTGTTTCGGAGTCGTAGTTGTCCAGCCATACTCCGTCACCGGTAAGTATATTGTATTCTTTGTCCTCCTTCGAATTTCTCTACGATTGATCGACGCCAATTAGTCTAAGATCCGGCATTAGAAAAATGTACCCTCATCTGTTAATTGAATCAAATAATGTTTTAAAGGCAGATAACAGTATTATAAATTTATGAGAACGATGTCTGCCGCCGCAGTCCCGCTGCTATTAACAATAATTACTTATTTTTTTTATGTGAGCTGCTAATAATTTCAAAGCAACTGCTAGTCATAAATATTTTTATATATTTAGAATTTTGTAAGCTTTACGTACGTATTAATATTTTTTTAATTAACATATGAGGGAAATAAGTTCGGTTCATCTACCTGTATACTCCTGACTACAGGCAGCATAAATTTCGCTGTCTATTGTAACAAGATCTAGAATATCATATTCTAAAGCTTTGTACTTGCTGTGTGCAATTAACATAAGAAGCAAAAAATTTATTTATTTATTTTAGTAGCGGCAGGACTACGGTAGCAGACATTGTTCTCATAAACTTATAATATTGTTATCGGTCTGCAAAACATTATTTAATTCAACTAATAAATGAAGGTACACTTTGCTTATCGGTCAGTTCGTGCGGTAGCCATCTCGAACAACGCTGGGCAGGTAATCTGAAACACTAATTTTAAAATATTTTTTTAATCAAATGCATAAGGTAATTTTTGTTAAAAATAACAGTTTGATTAGTACTTGTTTTTATTCTTTTAATCTGTAGCTATGCAAGCTTTCGTTTGTTCGAATATAATATCCTTATACTAAAAAAGAGCACTTCGAATGAAAATATATACCAAATATACTTAAAAATCTTCAGCTTACAACATTTCATCACAATGCCGTTAAAATGCCAACGTTTCACCTTAATATGCAAATACAACAATTGCAACTTTTTCACGATTTAATAATGACCTTTACAGTTGACCCAAATAAACGCAAGAGTATTATTTAAATCATTTTTATGACGAGATGAAACAAAAATGTACCGCCACACTTAGAAAATGCCGGCGTCGGCGCAAAACGAAAAGATAGATTTCGCACATACACTAATTATCAACGGCATACAAAATTTAAACTTAATTCAATCAGAATGCTGAACGCTTAAGTTCATACGCCGCATCGAAACGTTTACTCGGGGTTTGCCATGGAAATTCATACTTACAATGTACCGTGGCCAGTTTCAACGTACTTGTCCTTAAGTACGGTTGAAGTCGGTGACAAAGGTTA
Source organism: Eumeta japonica (assembly GCA_005406025.1). Taxonomy (NCBI): domain Eukaryota; kingdom Metazoa; phylum Arthropoda; class Insecta; order Lepidoptera; family Psychidae; genus Eumeta; species Eumeta japonica. The sequence continues at coordinate 170,570 of BGZK01000768.1, forward strand.
TCTCTTGAAGGAACCATCGGTCGCAAGGGCCGGACGCCGCAGTCTAGATCGAGCTCCGTGCCGGCGCAAGCTAAACAAGTCGCTTGCAACGAGATGTCGGACGCGGTCGGGTGTTTTTATTAACTCGTTATAAAATTTCATCGAATTCTACGGTCACTGTTTATAACTCATTCCTTGCCAAACACCTTGCTGTCGTTGCTTAGAGCTCTTGACAGCACATCATTTTACATGTTTACGAGTGTTTGTAAATGATTAGAATTAGTTTCAAAAAACTTAATTTGCATATTATATGAATTGAACAACGTAGAAAATTTGAAGTAAAATGCTTCTCATCTGAACGTAAAATTTAAATTTCCGTTTTAAAAGAGGTGCCTTTGATATTTTTGCACTGTTGTAAAAGTTAATAAATCGTGTCACGGCAACTGGCAAATAACAAAAGTCAATATCACAAGAAAATGGATCACCAAAGATCACTTTCACATGATTTTTTTTCTGAAAAAAGAAATTATAATCAAGAAGTATGGCAACAACATTGAATTTATTCGAACAATTATCATAATTTTATTGAATAAATACGAGAATTATGCGCTATTCTATAAAGCTAAGGTCTGAACGCAGATGATGGGCTGCATGCGACTTTTAAGTCTTTTACGACTGAACTTCGGCCATATAAGACGGCTTCCTAATTCCGTGTTGTAGACTGTTACATCTGTTACATGCCTATATTCTTCTCTTGATGCACGTGAAAAAAACATGCTTTCAGAACATTTTAACCAACGAAAACACAAAAAGAGCACACCAAAACAAACTTCAAGTATATCGCTTATAGAACAACTTAGAAGGAAAAAAAATGTTTTCTGAAAGTAAAATATACGTATTTTTCTAAATTTGGCTTGACTGATTGTAACAATATTTACGTACCTCAAATCCAATTTTTCGCATCTGCGAATTAGTTATAGATTACAAAAAACACGAGAACATATAACAAATTTCATATGAACCCATTCATAAATACCGTATTCTATTAAAAAAAAAAGAGATATCGTAGAGTTCAGCTTAGATACGGTATACACTATGGACAACCGAAGTGTAGTGGTTTACGTTTCCGCAAAATCTACCTTACGGTTCTATTGTGTAACAAAAGTACTTACAGATATTACGTGAATTGTAAAACTGCCATAACGCGTTTTATTGGACGCCGTCGTCGGGAATTAGACAGTGAAAAAGCACTGCGGAGGAAATTTGACTTTTTCCCGCTCATAAAGTCCGCGTTTGATTCTTTTTATTGACCCTTCGCAAATGGAATAAAGCGAGGCGATTAATTCTCGAGCTTAAGGGACTAATTTTAGAACCCAATAAAAGTCTAATCAAAAACAAAAATAACGTAGCCTGTAAGTAAAATTTTCGCCCGAGTCACATTTCATTTTCATAAAAATGCTAATTCGGAAGTTACTTACCAACTTAAGGATAAGTTTTCATAAATATTTTTAAATAAAATTGCGAGATTTTTAAATAACTTATGTCTGTTAATGTAGACAGACAAGTCGTTTTGGGATAAATAATCGATGTAATATTAAATTTTAAATAAAATAATGTTTTTATATTATATGTATAACTTAGAAGTAGACAATCAGTTTTCTTATTTTAATTAAGTAAAAATGTACTTTTTCAATTATTTGAGTTTGACCGATTATAACAATATTTATGTAGCTCAAATCTAATGTTACGCATATTCGTACTCGTGGAAGATTATAACAAAAACTTAAATAGGAACCCATCAGAATTCAATTTCATATCAATCATGTGCTAATAATGACAAAATAAGATGTTTCAGTAACAGTTAAACTGTTTTGAACATTCACGCTAAAAGTTTATCGCCAGTGTCAGTGAACCTCACTCGAATAACGCGCCATCCCAAGAAGTAACGTGGGAGCGAGATATTTGTCACTTTCAATAGCGAACAGTATAACCGTCTCGCTCAACACGACCGAACACTTTAAGTGTGCTTCATCAATACGGACGTACATCTCCGATTCGGACGTGTCGTGCACATTTCTAAACGTATTACGACCGCATATTCGCAGCTGTCACCGGCAAGCGTTCGTCCGCCGCGCTCGGGTGGAGCAAATGTCGGCCCGAACATCGAATCATGGGCGTCATGATCGCGGGCGGCGGGCGCCGAGCACGCCCCGGGGAGCCGTGAGCGAACGCTCCGCCGAACGTGCACGAACAATAAAACTGAATAAAACAGAACGGAACAAATTGAATGGGATGCTTTAAAGTCATTACAAAAAAAAAAAAAAACTTACGACTCGGAACGGGTAATTATTTCGATGGACGACGTGAGTCGCATCAGAGTACTTTCAGCCCGCGCCGAGTCTTGAAACGGTTTAGACGTTGCCCAACGCCTTTAAAGTCGTATTTATTCCGTATCCCAAGGAATACATTGTGGTACCTCCCGGTGTGTTGGAAGTCGACGAGAGTTTTGTGTTCGACGAGAATTTCCAATTTGATCAATAAATTATGTCTATATTTGGTGCCTGCGTGTGTGTAGCTAATGTGGTATTAGACGAACAGAGTAATTAATTGATAGATTACAGGAGTTGTTAATGTTTTCCATCATGAATTTTCACTCCAAAATTAATTTAATGAGTGGGAACGTCCGTTTCGTTATAACGTTAGAAGTATTCTCATTCAAAATTTTGTGGAAATTTATATCGAATTTACCGTCTGTGTGACAGACGTTACAGTCGATACGTGTATAAAACTGAACTTAAGTATAATCATCTATAGAATGCAGCCTGTTCGAAAATTTTGGACTTTAAAAAATCATAAATAGGTCTCAACAAGTGTCAAGACCTAAGTGCCCACACACAGAGACTTCAAGAGAACATCCGAAGAAGTGGGACTATAAATAACATGAACAAGTCGAAAATCATGTCCAATCGAACTTGTTGACGAATACATTTACTTGAGATGTACTGTCCCATTACGTGAACTGGCTTGGAAGAAGAGTTTGAGTACTGAGCTGGACTGGGCAACGTTCAGGAAATTGCGAAGCATCTTCAAATTTAATACACCTCAATGCCTAAAGAAGAACATTAATTAGTATTTGAACATTAACGTTATAGTGATCCCAAACGTGGTTTCCTGTTTTGACGTGACAACGTCTTAAATTAGGTTGCGGCTGGGAGTCACTTATGAAAAAAGTGTAACGCTCGGTAACGTAACGATGAGTCACCGAACGAGAGAGAGGCCCGCCGAATGCCTTGCGTCTCTCTCCCACTCAACTATGATCGGTCTGCCGCGCGCGCAGCACTAGAGAATTAGTGCATAGCTTGCAAATGTATTGCAAGTTATTGTATGTATATTTGTATATAAATACGTATGTATGTGTAAAGGTAAAAATAAAATTTTGTTAATATGAAATTCAGTGCGAGATTCTTTGTATAAATTAATGTTTTAAATATAATTCTTTGTATAAATAAATGTTTTAAATTGTTACTATTATTTCATCCTTCTTCCTACTATACGAATGAATATTCACATTAAAATGATTTTACCATTCAAAGTCGTTGTCACGTAAAACTTTCGCCCGTATACCGACTTTACAGGCAACCAAATTTTTTTTAACCTTATAAACTAACTCAGAATAATTCAACCTGCGATAGGAGGAGTTATTCTTAAGGTTTCTTCGCGAGATAAAATCCATAAAGGGCCAATCTGCAGAAAGACCAGAGTAACCTTATGGCTTCAGAATCAGTAAGCTGACAATGGATAGACCACATCGTCGTAGAACCGACGACCGCTACGGGAAGAAAGATTCTTAATGGGCGTGATAAGTTGAGATGGTATCTCGTCAGGTGGATTAACGACCTGGTCAAGGTCGCGGACCACCGCGTTGGTTGCAAGTGGCCCAAGACCGTAGATCGTGGAAATTCATAGAGACGGCCAATGTCTATTGTCGAATATGGATTCTTAGAAAACATTTATACATTTTTATTTGAAGCATGTCAATAGTAGACATAAGTATCGCGAATCATTCTAATTGATTTTTAATGGTTTCTATGTATTTTATTCCTATTCGTTTAAAATGTTGATAAATGCTATAACGATGTCTAAAAACGCCCAGATGAATTTAAGGCCAGTCATTGTCGACACCAATTCAGTTTATTGTTTTCAACAATCGGCACTACTTCCTCTATTTCAGATCTAGGAGATTGAACCTTAAGTTCTATACGCTGGGCCATTGCGGTCGCTGAGGCCCGTTATCGCCGATGCGGTAACAACTCCAGAGCCGACAGCTTATCATGCGTTCTGAGACAAGACAGACAAGACGGACTTAATATAAAATGATTGCTCAATCGCTCATGGTCACTATTGAAACCGATACCTTCCGCTACAAAGAAACCCGGTGACCACTCGACTACCGTAGCTCACCAGTCGCTGTTAGAATAGCAAAGAATTTACGACTGTATTTTTTGTTGTTCCTACAGAATGAGGTTAAATTAAAACAAATGCATAAAGTAACGTAGAACTTATATCCAAATGTAATGATGTCTCTACCAGCATACTAATTTATAATTATCAAATAAACGGCAGTTTGTTAAGTAAATGCAATAACTTACTTCTATGTAACAATTGACAGTCCCGAAAAATAAAAATTTAAATTAGTAGCAAAGTAATCCTTAAGTAGACTAGACCCTAAATTCTCCAAACGTACAACAAAATTACATTGGTTTTATATTCGAGCAAAAACAGTTCTGTATATAACTCAAGAGAGTTCAAGTTTTATTAATTTGCAAAGCAAAACGATGCAGATAAACGAGACATTTATTTATTACTTAAGGAAGGATAACTTTTTTTCAATGCTCTCAAAGCTTGTTATTGTTTATGAAATTATTTTACATCTTATGACGAAAACTTCCAATCCAATCAAATTGAAATACAGACAGACATATAGCATTATTACAAAGTTCGACAACCGAGCAACGAAACGTCGAAGCGACAAACCGTATTTTAGGCCTTAAATGTCCGGTGTTAATAAAACGAGCCTCGTGAAAGGGGCTCCTTTTCATCACAACTCAATTTTCAATACAAAACCGATTTGTCATTTTGAATGGATAAATAAATAGACACGAGTGAATTTAAATTCGGTTCCCCGCTCGAAGCTCCAGCCATAGAGAAGAGAAATACAGAACAGACAATTAATTCTTTACTTAATAAAAACAGATGTGTTAAGCTATGAGCTTAACCTAACTTAACGAACGAGTTCGAATGTTTGCCAAATTAAATCTGACAAGTTAGGTCAGCCTGATATACGACATTTTGTAAATGTAGTTCATTATTATTTTGAAAAGCGTACACAAAAACGAGCTAATTGATTCTCAAATCCTCATAACAAATTACATGGTTACTACTGAATCAGTATTCCCACAATAGAAAAATATGTACTTATATAGGTATTTACATATTAAATCTGAAACTTGTTTCAAATGAACTCTATGTCCCAATTTCGTAACCAACGGTTAACGTCACCAAAAATATAGCGAACAGACTGTATCAGTACAGAACTAAGAAAGGGTGTTTCTGGTATACAATGTGTAGCTTTTAGAGAAGGCAAATGAGAAAAATGAACTTACGAGGTGATATTTCCGGTACGTATAAATAAACACTCACTATTATTTTGGAAGCCTTATAATTCACTTATTTTTAAGTCATGCGTGAAGTATTGTACCTTCTAAACGTGGACAAACTACGAGAGAGAAGTTAAACACTCTTGAACTAATAGTTTGTGTTGGCATCGACCGCGCAACGTCGTTAGGCAACAAACGACTGAAAACTCTGTCTACCTCCACGGGTCAGCCGGTCATTTTACTAAAACAAAGGACGGCGCGTGTTTCCATTGACGCCCGATATCAACGAATTCCGACATATCGGGCCGCTAATACATCGACGCAAAATGAGAGTATTTATTGTATGTAGTGTCGTGTGTGTCTTTAGTATTTTCAAAATAAATTTCTAAAAAAAAAAAATTAGTAGAAATTTAAGAAATCAAAATACAAATATATATAATTTGTAAATGAGTAGGTCACAAATGCACCATGTTTAAGAGAGGAACATAGACTTAGACCTAGACCTAGGCCAATTATTTAAACACTTGCTAATCTGTTTATAGGATGTAGATTTATAAGGTATTGATCTTTGATTTCGTGACAGTAGTACAGTAGCCTACCCAACGTGGACTGGTTACATATTGTAGAGGAAGGCGACCTTAGGAATAAACATTCTTGCTTGAAGCGTGCACAACTTTACACAGTTCACGACATTTCTGTACTTGGAAAAATATTAAAAATTAAATGTAGGCGCTTCACGTTTTGACTGGTATTAGGCAAAATAATAAAATGTCGTCATCGTATAGAAAACAGAAATCTTAGTTATGACTTATTTTATCCAGAGTTTTTGAGGCCAAAAAACAGAGAAGTCACATAATTAATCCGTATGGAGCGATTGTTGCATATTTTTTTCAAATATCTAGAGGATGTTCAATCATAAGGGATACCGTAGGTCGGGATAGAGTGTTGATGTATTTTACCATATGATAATTCCAACATAAAATGGGTACACAATATAACTATGTAATTAAATGCTCGTGATTAAGGAAAAAAAAACGTGCTTGTGCATAGGAATTGCATTATTTATGGTTAAACTAACCCCAATATTCACTTATGATAATATATTGTTTATTTCGTGTCATATATAACATTTAAAATACCTATGTCATTATATTACGAATTTGCCAGTTATTCGGAACGCAGTTTTTGCTCAAGATGATCAAAGAAAAGAAGCAGTTTTTTTAATTGGATTATACAAAATCACAATCTACAATATATCACGGAAAGAAACAACCCGATAAGAAGTCAATCTATTTATCGAAATCCCACAGACTTACAATATTTAGTAGGGTTTCAATTAGGTGCATATTTAATTTAAGACAAACAATCAAATTAACATTCATTTATTTTAATCGCCATTAATTTACAAAGAATGAAATAAAATTCGAATGGTAGTATTTACTTTCCGTGCGACAATGTCACCTACTGATTTTCTCACTTATGTATTTCTATACAAAATGAACTGAAAAATTGAACGTGAAAAATTCCCACTTACCAAAATCTATAAATCAACAGTCAAAAACTATTCTTCTTAACTGTTCTTCCCAACTTGGCTGCAGCACAAAAATGGGCCGGCTGGACCGATGCAATGACACACTCCCACAGAATACGGATTTGAAGTAGCAGCTTCCGCTTTTGCATTTCATCCAGTGAGTGAGAGTTCCAGTAGCCCACTCCCCTCCATTCCCTCCATCAACCAGATTCTCTCCATCAGATATCCTATTCCTTCCCAAAAGGTCAGCAAGGTATTGGGTGACTTCTATAGGGTTACGTATGTCCATGAATGTTAGCGACCGTCTACTCTGTCTGATGACTCGAAAGTTCGTTTGCCCTTCGAGTAATGCTACAAAAAACTGTCGTGTCTAAACTTTACATAAGTCTACAACTCCCACTTATAACAGGGCCGTCGAACGGCCTAAATCGATTTAAAACATAAATTTTACTATAGAACCATATCTAGGCTGCCTAATGAAAACGGATAAAAATTATTTCAGCCGTTTGCAGCGGTGACCTATGAACTTTAGCTCTATCGGGTCTGTATTTATACACTCAAGTTGCGGACATCAGTTACAAAATAGACTATCGATTGCGAATTTTTCTATTAAAAAGAATTCTTTCAAAATAAATAATTAAACATATAACTACCCATATTCACGATTGCAGTCGAAATGCTTTACATTCATGTTCTTCTTTCAATTTTGCATTTTTAAGGTTCTGTACGATGAATAAAAAAACAGAACCCTAATTTTTAGATTTGGTATAGATTTGGACCTATATCGTAAATGAACGAGTTCCGATTTTCGATTTAATGTTACGGACAAATAAGAATGTATATAAAAAAAATGTCAATCTAATCATGTGACATATCAAATATACTCATATTTCATCATCATCACATCATGTTCATATTACTCACAAGAATATTTCTTGTGAGAAATATGAACACATTTTTTTTCAATTCAAAATGCATAGTTTATAAAATACACAAAAATAAATCTACGAATTGCGATCGGATTGGTACTACTTTGTAAAAGGGAATAGGCATGCAATGTGGAGAATATATAGGCAATGACAACAACGGGGTGGAATGTACGTCATCAGTGCAATACAAAGAACCGGCCAAGAGCATATTGAGCCTTGCTCAATATAGGGCCCGTAGCCGTTAGTACAAACAAATGCACTTCGGATGAAAAAATTACGTTGTTACACTTTTTTTCATGTATCTCGCACGGAGTAGGTATTAACACTTTAGTTGCCTATAACCAGAAAAAAAAATAGGTGTGACGGCTCTTAGTTAAGAGTAATAGCCGTCACAGCAAAGTAACAATGCTGACTTAGACGTGATACAAAACACCACAGTCTCAAAATCTAAAAATATGATTTAAAAAAGTGCACAAGCAAAAAAGCGTATCTTCGTGACACTTACGTCATTTTGTTTAAAAGCGCAGTTTTCTACAATAACTGAAAAACGGTACGTCCAATTGAAAATATTTTTCGTTGACTGTATTTATTGAGCGTTACTTTTATAATATTTTCAAACTTTTTTTGAACATACAGCTTAAAAGTATAGGGAGGACATAATTTATGCTACTATAGGAGTAATTATTTCTGAAACTACTCATTTAATAAAAAAATGCTTATAAATTTTAAATTGTTTTTAAAAGAATTGTCGAAATGTGTGTCTCACGTTGATGTTTGCTTAAAAAAAAATTCAGCTTCTGTTACATGTATGGTGTGTTTTTTTACTACTAAATAAAGCAGTTTGCTTATACTCCATATTTCATCGATACACATTTTGTAGTTTTTGAGTAAAATGCCTCTGACATAAGAACGGACGAGCAAATCGACGGAGGAACAGACGGACGTGATGATACAATAAGGATTCCGTTTTTGCCATTTTAGTGACGGAACTCTACAAACGGCGGAACCCGACCTCAAGACGATTGACAGCATAAGAAAATCACATTTTATGCAAAAGTTTTCATGTTAAATACATTTTCGTTTTAGTTTTGTTTTTTTTTATTACAACAAATTATTTAGGACAGAACTGATATATTTCCTCTTGGAGAAAGAACAACTTTTTTGTTCATAATGGAAAATGCCGAACACTGGTAAGTCATACTTTTTCCGGAACGACTCTACGGTCGTATAAGAACCTTTCAAACATTTGAAGTTCCAATCTTTTTTTTGCGGAGGTAGGAAGATAGAAACAATTAAAAAAAACGTCTTTTGTAAGTGCAACTATCTTTTGATAGCCCCGCTCCGCCAAATAAGGGAAATAGCCGCTTCCGAGATCATCCAGCTCCGGCGGGCGCGCCGACCGCCCAACTTCTCACCGTCACAATCAGGAAATCAACGTAACTTTTTTATTGTTGAAATCCAGTTAAGCCTGAAATATAACCTTCGCTTCCGCGAACTAAACCCGTAAAACTTTATCATCGCATTTTACGAATTCGGCGGGCGAAAGTTCGTTTAGACTTAAGTTTTGCCAAATGTTTGGAGGGATTGGGAAGGTATGTCGTATTATTAAGCGATATGAACGATATGCACACAGCGAGATATTGTGGCCCAGTGGCTGAAAGTGTTGCTTTCCAAACAGAAGATACAGATTTGGTCGACGATTAAATCAATCGCTCTATGCCTCGACGAGCGTGTTAATAAATCGGCTTTGGCGGGCCGTTTGTTCGGCGACGGCTGACGGTGACGTATCAAATCACACCAATGTCACCTGGTCAGTTGTTAAGTATCTTTCGATTTGCCTTGTCCCATGACGAACTTATGTTAATATATTCTCTTAATGAAATCCAAATCATTAATCTTAATCGTATTTCGAAATCAACTATCCCATTACAATAAAATACAAGGAATACTGTACCTTTTCTACTGTTTAAGATTCCGTAGTCAACTTATAACTTTTAACTGATATTGATCAGACCTCTCGTCCTCTCCGCAAACAGTCTGCAACATACAGTGTTTATGGTGCGTTAGATTGTAGGAGTATAACGATCTACAGTGTGCGTTTACGGAGCTCAGTTGGCAAATTTATTATTTATTATTATTTATGTATGCAGCGGATTCGCGGTAACGAGGATATCAAACTAATCCGGCCGCGATCCGCACGATCGACGCCCGCGGCCGCATTAGAATAGGGGTCGTACGAATCGGAAAATTATACGCCGCGGGGGGATGTCTGCCGCCGCTAATAAGATTTTTACGGTGTAAATTAACATGATAAAAGGGACACTCGCCGTTGTTTGCCGGCGGGCCCCGCGGCGCGCCCGACCCTGCGCGTCCGCAGGCCGAGTGGCTCTCTGAATATTGAATGAGCGAAATCGTTTTTATTTTCTGTCTCCGTGCCGCCGGAGGAGAAGTGACGTCTGTGAATTGGGGATGATATTTCAAGTGTGTAAAGCTGTCTTGCGTGTCTTTTATGGAAATTGACATTTGAAATTGAAGAAATTCTACAGGGATAACGAACTGGATATCTATTTTTAGCAACATTTGCTATTTTGTTGTATTGTATCTGTGATATTGCGTTGCGAAATAGACGTAGCCGATATGTTTGTCCATCACGGAAAACCCGCAAAGGACTGAATGGATTTTAATGCAATTTTCATTGCTTTATGTAGCATTTCAAGAACTAAAGTCACTAAAGAGTTGGTGAATACCGTCATTCATGGACAGTAGCAATCCCAGAGGAGTCAATAGTGCTTTGCCAGCCTTTAAGATATAACAGAATATCTGATGGAGGAGTTGTGGGCCACCGGATCTCTCAGTCACGATACATAACAGCGGAAACTGATACTTTACGTCTTTATTCTGTGAGGGTTTTATATTTCACCAGTCGAGCAGGCCCATTTTCGGGCTAGAACCATTACGACCACAATATAGTTGAACCACGTTAATATGTTTTCATCTTTTTAAAAACATCAGTTAAAGTTGACAAAAAATTAACTGCATATCCACGCGATATTTGTAGTTTTTTTAGTATGAAAAATTTCTTAAGAATGCTCCTTTATTCGTCTCCCGGAATTAGCGACATATAACTTTAGTTGTCGCCACATACGTGGATACATTTTGCAACCTTAATGATGACTTGATGACGCAAAGTAAACGAGTACATTCTAAAGAATGAGTGTTTCCTGAAAATTAATTAAGGTCGTGGCCGCTGGCCAAAACTTTTCCGCAAAGTTACGCAAAGAAAAAACTTGGTCCGTACACCCCATCCCTTATCGAAATTTCGTTTGTACATCCTAGATCTTGTTTTTAGTCTTTTTTACAAACATTTCAATAACTGTTTTCGCATACAGGTTGCTAACGATACTGAAAAGGCTTAGGGCGGTAATTTGCGCAAACGTGCCGTGAGCCTTTCCCTTTATAAAGGGGTACGTGATTGCTTTATACCAGTTATTAGGTACCCTACGGCTTTTCCAGCATTTGTTAAAGAACTAGTAAGCAGGGTGCCTTTATATCCTCCCTCACCGCCCCTCAGCATCTGTGACAAAACTCTATCAAATCCGGCAGCTTATCCAACTTTCATACGTTTCAGTGCTTTCATAATTTCATCCGTCGTAATTTCACTTTCATTTCCATCACCAAATCAAATCAAATCAAAAATATCTTTATTTCGTAGGTAATGAAATTACACTTGAAATACGTCATTAATAAATCCATTTCGACATTAACGCCCATTCCAAATGCTGATTCACCGAGAGAAGAATGGGCAAGAAACTCAAGGCTTGCTCTTTTTACTCGTCAATACAAAGGATTTAGTAATTCATAATTTAGTCTACATTTAAAAATAATATGAAATACCTGATAGGCGAGCAGCTCAATCCCAGGGGCCTTTTTCATTAAGATATTCCAACACGGTATAATAACCCTTTCCATATAACTTTCTTTTAACGAAACGTTTAAATTCAGTGAATGGCAAATTTTGAATTTCAATTGGGATGTTATTATAAAAGCGCACACACATTCCCTTAAATGACTTATTAACTTTACTTAGACGAGTCTTATGAGCAGCAAGATCATTCTTATGTCTAGTATTAATGTTGTGGATGTCGCTCCTTTTATGGAACGATTCTATATTTCTCTTGACATATACCAGGTTTTCGTATATACATATTATGATGCTAAAGTTAGGATATTAACTTCCTTAAATTTTTCTTTGAGAGATGTCATTGGTCTCAGATCTTAAACAGCATGAATAGCTCGCAGCATGGAAATTGTGTTAATATCGGCTGCGTGACCCCATAACAAAATTCCATAGGTCATAAGACTATGAAAAAAACTGAAATAAACTAGTCACGCAGTGCTTTCGTCCACAAGTCGCCGAAATCTTTTGACTGCATATGCTGCAGAACCAAGCCTTTTCGCTAATCTTGTAATATGAGAATTCCAACGTAATTTAGAATCTAAGATGAGACCAAGTAATAGGGTCGTGTCCACAATATCCAGTACCTCGTTTTTGACCATGACATTTGTGTCGATCAATTTAGAATTAAATAGGAAAAATTTTACAAGTTTTGTTTTCCTTTCATTGAGTAGTAGATTATTAATACTAAACCACTCAACGATTTCAGAGATGGTACTGTTTACTTCGTCAAAAGCTGGCATAAACCAGCCATAAACGAAGCTTTAGACGAAATATTCAGTTTCAGCACCATTGTCATCTGAAATTGTATCCTCACACGCAAGAATGCTTTCGAAATCATTTTTCCACCGCTCTTTAATGTTATTTTTCTCATTCAGCAAATGTCCATCAACGTATCTAATCATACGTATACATGATGTCTCGGAATTATTCCGGGCCTTTTTTACCACATCCAAAAAAAATTTTTGGTTTGCCTGTAAAATATCCGAGAAACTTCTTATGTTAATAGCTCTCATTTATGCATCCTATAACGTACTTTCAGCACCATTTTTCTTATCTTTCAAGATGTCCTTTCTTTGTACTCTGTGGTGGGCCTTTGCAGACAGTAAATCCAGCCATGATTTTTTCTTTTCACTGACTACTATCCTTACATCGAAATTCCACCATTCATTATCTTTTTTACTAATATTTGTTCTCTTATTCACTCCACATGCCTTTTTTGATTCGTCTTTTAATCCAGGTCTCATAACAATTTGTCAAGTTCTAAACATTCATACCATTTGATTTCATCCTAACTATCTTTCAATCGCTCTACATACTCATCTTTTACATTCTGATCTTTAACCTTACCAACTTTTATTCGTTCTAACTCCTTAGTGACCATTTTCGCATGGTGTCGCCAACGCTGGCGTAAAGCCTTAATTCGATAGACCACTAAAACTTAAAGGCTTTGAATTGTTCTGATATATAGTTCAATCATAAAAATGGTAACTAAACACATTTACATGCAAAAAATATTAGATACCACCCATTCAAATTTTACTTCTTATTCAATTCATTTTCTAATTTTAATGCATAATAATACTTTATGTTCCGTTTGATGAGATAAATCTTGTGAAAGCGAGAAAATTGTGCAGCAGGAAGTAGAAAGAAGCGTGCGTTATTCAATTTATTACGATATAACTCACCGGTGACGCTTACAGTGGGCGCTTGTATGCGGCGTGTCAAAAAACGCCAATGCTTTTCAAAGTGTTTAGAACAATTAGTACTAAACGCACAAATTAAGCCGTTAATACTCCACTCTAATAATTATTTCAACAACGAATTTGCTCGGCACCACCGAATTTATATGTTACACGTTGTTGACATCTACTGTAATACTCGAAAACTTTTGGTGTTCCTTGATTGTCCCACTGAATTTCTATATCCTATGAAAACGATTTTCTATATACTTAAAATTATTTCTTTATCATATACCACAAAATGATTCCGAATCAATTTCTATATTAACCTAAGCTTTGAACTATACTTTCCTAGTTAGTGTAATTATCCTCGTATAAAATACACGTTGCACAGAAGAGCTGTTCGAAAGTAACGAGACAAGTGCGTTTAATCCGGCCCTCTAAGTGTTCCGCAGCTTACAGCTTTCATTCGATTTTAACTTTTCTTGTGACTAACGAACAACAATTAGCAATAATATACAAATAAATGTCTCGATAAATTATTATTTTCAATACTTATAGTTATAACTTTATTAAAAAAGTATCGAAATCAACGCGCTCGTCGTGGTTTTTATCCAATTTCAACTTTATGTAGCATATTTGAAAACATTTTGCAATTACTTCAATATCTCTTTTTTGTGATGAAAATGAAAGAAGAACGATTTGTATTATTGTTTTTTTTATAAAACGAAGTAAAATCTGAAAACCTAGTATCCATTTCAAGCAAAATTTTACAAAAATTATATAAATAATCTTGAAATATAAAGGATTTGAATAGAAATTTCTAATTCCTTGAATAAAATCAATATCCATATAAAATAAAAATATCATTCGGGGGCATAATACAAATGGCATATTATGTTTTGATTCATGAATTTTATATCCTAGATTATTTTTTTTAAAAGACAATAACAATAAAAATATATTACACCTAAAGATACGTTAAATGATAGCTTATAAAAAAATGTAAGTTTGAACACGCCGAATTTGAACTCTCATAAACTATTTTCTTATTATTCTTAAGCAAAAATTAATGAATCGATGTTTTCGTCAAAGAAAATATTTTAAACCGTAGATTGAATTAAAAGCATGCTAATTGAGTTATCATTGAAAATTTTTTAAATACAAAACTCAAGCTGAAGAATGTGAAAATAGCAATATATAGAAAGATCAATGTTATATCTAGTCAATATTATTATCTAACTAGTAATAAAACACATATTGAAACATTTTAGTAAACCTTTTTAATCCAAGAAAACTTTTTCCTAAACTATTCTTCTTATTCTCAAAATTATCAGTAAAATAGTTATTAAAAAAAAATCTTTTTCTTATCAATTTCTTTGAAGGTCTCATCCCGATTCAGTGAATTTCAAAAAAATCCACTACAGATTTTACAGTTCAAACCGAATCCATACTTTGAACGTTACACATCTGTTATTGAACAGCTGCCTCGATTTATCTACTATTTCTCATATTGGACAAATTAAATGGTTTATATGAACGATTTCCACAGATGAATATCTTTTCCATCAAAATATGTCAAACTTACGTAAAAAAAAAATGTATTAAGCAACACTAGCGCCTCCTGACCTGCCCGATGTTCGTAAACTGTGCGTACAGTTCCATAAACAAATAAAAATATTATGCCAACATAAAGATTTTTTTTTTAATATTGAGAAATATTTCACGCCTTGTAAAACAATAGCCACTACCTTTCTAAGATCCTCCTTTCCAGTTAAAAATGGTGCCATCTAACGTTAGTCTCAGAAAACCACTCAAAATGTAGTCACCGAATCTCATAGATGCCCGCACTACCGGACAGAAAATCGTCGCCGCTCGTCTATATCATAGAATATAATATAATTATTCATAAATCGATCTGTCGAACGACAGCCGCGCTGGGGAACGGAAAGCGACCGGCGGCGAATGCAGAATGTTTAAAGGCAATTTTTCGGCACAACGCACCGCCGATCGGCGCGCGCGGCTGATCTTGACATACACATAATTACGGGGGGAGAAGGGGTCTTTTTTTACTTGCCGGCTGTTTCAGTTTGCGGCGACGTTGCCCGATCGTCCGAAAAATTGTCTCATCCTTATTTTGAACGGTCTCATGCAAATTATGCACATTTCGATATTTAAAGGATTTTTTTCTATTCTACTAATTGAAACTTTTTTATCGAGGAAAACCGTGTAATAAAATGCTACCATGCCGCTAAAGATATAAAATTATATTCTAAAAATTAAATTTATAAATGCTCGATCAGTGGAATGAGACAATTATCTGTCTTAATCGTCGGATGATGTGCTAATCGCTAAAATTAGTTTTAAAGAGCAGAAGTTGAAAAAAATGCATTTATTTAATAAATGTGTCTAAAATCGTCAGACTTGGAAAGAAGTATTTATGCGCTAAAGAACATTGAACGTATTTGTATGAAACCTGACCGACTGCATCTACACAGAAAAATTAAACTTTGAAAAAAAATTTGGAAAATCCAAAAGTGTATACTTACACGCGCATTATATTACAAGAGAATGAAGGGAATAAAAACAGTGACAATCAGAAAAATAATGGTTTTAAAAAAAAAATTTTGATACACTTTTTGTTAATATATGGACAGCCAATTGTGAATATAAGCAATCCTTTTTTCAATTGCACAAAACAAAAATAGTATGCAATATGTTTCGAATTTCGATAGTAAGTAACCCACCTCCACTGTATCGCCACCACAAATAATAGTCTCGTTGGTCTATTGATAAATAATACGTGATATAAATGAATATTAATATTTTATTTTTTCTATCTTTTTTGTTTAAAATATTGATTATTTTTAAAACAGCTGTCAACAAATGTTATTTAGTCGCTATCCGTCTGGATAAGGTCAAATATATTTGATAATTTATCTTTGGTTCACGAAATTTGAATGAAAATTAAAAGAATATAAGTTTTTTTTTTTTCATAAATATTAAGTACCGAATCAGCATTTGTTAAGAATCATATTTTAAATATCGAATATTAAAGATACAAGAGAAAAACTGGAGAACTTTTTCGACTTTCATTAATAACTATTAAACGGTTGCGAGTTCGATAACAAGAATCGATAGGGATCCTTCTTAGAATATATGGAAACTTATTTAACACAATTTATCTTAATCCTTCATTTTTCTAAATCGTGAAGACCCACCGACGCACAGACAAACGGACGGCGGTACACATATTTTTTAATTACAATTTTTGTTACGTAATCTAAGGTAAATTAATTAGAAAATAAAATATTCTTACAATTTAATGTATCTAGTAATTTAAACATTAATAATAAAATGGATTTAACGTCTAGTTTAAAGTATAAGAACGGTTTTTTGTAGCGAAACTGCATACCGCATTGAGTGTAGAGCACTCTCACACGCTGCGCCTTGTCAGTCGTGCAATATAGTAGGTAACTGTTTTGTATAAACATCGACACCAGATATTTAAGATCGTCTTTAGACTTACAAGCAAATAATTTAAGTATTTCTATTGCTTTAATTAGTTTCTAGAGTTAGAATTCTATATCGAACTGAGTCAAAATCCTGCATTAAAAGAAAATCCCGATTGTATGTCGATTCCATATGACATATCAGTTCCAAAAAATCTCTTTTTTTTATTTTAATATTAGAAAAATAAAACGGACAACATTTTTCATTTGAGCTCACACTGAAGTATTTCTAAAAAAGGAATACTGATGTATAAAGATGTGGCAACACCGACCGGATGTCCAATTCAACATCCGGATTTCGCCTGCACCCCTCTCGGTTGCCAGTAATAACGTAAAACGGATTATTTTACGGAAATAATGAAAAACATACAAAACGCTCGAGCAGAATGAAAACCTCGGCCGCTTTCAGCCGGCCCTTTGATGTTTCGTTTGTTCTAATTGAACACGAAGCCAGAATATGTGGAGATTAAGTTTAATTACATATAATTCTGCATAAGTTCACGTGTCCGTTTGTAACCTGGTTTAGAATTTTTCGTTCAAATTTTTGTTTTTGTTTTCCCATTAAGATAATTAAAATTTTTCGTGAATTAGGGAAGTTATTGGTTTCCAGTCCAATTTTAGAAAATCGAGATTTCATCAGAGGTCGACGTTTCGAAGACCTACCGAACTTTTTTGAACATTTTAGGAAGATGTTCGTGCCTGTGTGTGCGTGCATGCGTGCGCTCGTCTTTGTGTATGTAAGAAGACCACATAGAGAAAAAAGAGTGTACGTGGACGTATTTTACAAATATGATAGATCGTCATGCATTGTTGTAACGGAACGGACGATGGGTAACAGAATTTGGGAGGTGACAAAAAAAGTCTAAATATTTTGAATTAAAAGTTCACGGTAAAGTAAATTGCACTTATAAAATAGTCTCTGTTATTTTATTACCGAAGCTCTTTTTAAATTTTGCCCCCAAATCACACCAATCCGTAAAGCACAATTAACGTGGACACGAAAGCCTGAAAATGATTCATTCGTCCGTTCTTGGTTTACGAACTTAAAATTAACAAATTTGCACTTCTTTTTTTGAAACGTAATGAATATTTTTTAATGTAGAAATAACATTATAATTGTATTACTTAAGTGTAAAAAGAAGCTTTAAAAATATCCACAACGTATTAAAAGGACGAAAGAAATAAATGTAAAAACTGTCACCTTAGATCTAAACGAACCTTATTTTAATATATAAGAATTATTAAGTAAACCCTGTCTACACTTATTTAATATTAAATAGTTTTCGTAAAATACTATTTAGAAACTGAATGTATCAGTGTACACGCTGAAGAATTGAAACTTCTTTAAATTATTTATTATTTTTATTTTATTTCATATTTAAAACAATTACGATCAATTAGGTTTTGAGCGTAATTTTTTTTTCATTAAATAATATACTTAGTTTAAACATTATTATTCAGTTTTTTTTTTATAATGATAAAGCTATTATTGTACACTTTTAGAACCTAGCTAAAATAAAAAGTATATATTCTAGATATGACATAATCTAATAGCCTCTAATAGCCCATAATCTAATAGACAGAAGAACATGTCTGGCAAATTTGACAGGCGAATATAATCTTTTTTAATACTTTACAAAAATTTTCCCTGCAGGCCAAAAAAGTTTCACTTCAAAAACAAAACATAAAATTTTGTGTTTTTTGTATTTCATTATTTAAATTCGAAACCATCATGATCGTTTACAAAAAAAAAAAAAAAAACCGCCTAGAATAAACAATTCCTACAACTCCATTCATGGCCGCGCCGCGCAACAAAGCCCGCGAGAAAACGCTGTAGCGGAGGCCGTAAACAACAAAGATCGCGTGGGCACGACCCACAAAAGTTGTCGGCCCGCAGCCGGAATACTAAAATGATAATTTTCCGTATGAAAAATCAACTGTCGTGTCGTCACGGCGGTGACGGCGCGCGCGCCGCGGCCCGCGAGTTTGGCGCCGGCGGACCGAACTTTTTACATTTTGCGGCATTGAAAGATAATTCGTGGCTTACGTCTCCTAAAAAGTTTTGTTTTTTTGTGGAGGTTTGAATACATCGAAGGAAAATACCGTTTTCATGATGTATATAGAAAAACGCTGCATATATTTGATAAAATCGTGGATCTGTCGTGTGTCGTCTCGTCTGATATAGAGAGTGCAACAGAATATAATAGGTAAGAGTATTTCAAAAAAGTCTGTCTGTGTATTTGAACTAGCTAATCTTCAATACTGCTTTATGGATTTTTATGGAATTTAACGTGTCCCTAAGCTCATCTTGGGGCAACATATAAACTTTACTTCAGCAAAATCGACTAAAGAAAACTTATTGGTATTTAAAAATAAATTCCATACGTACGTACTCGCGAGCACAGCTAGTCTACAATAAGTTGAATAAATCACGTGTGAGGGTTTCATTTAAACCACAACACTCCCTATACGTGAACGCGTTTATGCAATTTATTTCATATAAATTGGAAGGAAGTATTAATACTGGGGATCGCAAAAAAATTCAAGGTCGCTGTGAATCCCGTGGAGAAAATTATTGTTTTAGCCGAACACGCCTCGCTCGTGGACGCTATTGAAAATAATAAAATCTAATCTGTCCAATAAAATTCCCTAGTTATCTCATACCGAGTCGGTAAACTCGAACAAAAATCATAATAACACTCGTCCACGCGACGCAAAGTCCCCAAACTTTGTACATTGCACCCGAGTGCATTGTTTGCTTATTTTCGCTTTGACGCCCGGCAAAGCGCTCTGCTATGGTATGATAGAGTCACCCCCAAGGGAATGGTTTTAGTGAGTAAAAATCCCACATTACCCGGTTTAATGGTTTCGTGAGTACCTTTCGTCCGTGAATATTTCCACTTCCTGCGCATCAAAAAAAAAATAATAATACTGGAGACTGAAAATTACAATTTATTCAATTTAAAAATTAAACAAAAAAAAACGAAATGGAAAGCAATAGTTTTAGAGCATGATTCTATTTAAATATATAGAATTAACTTCCCTGATATATTTAAATGTATTTGAAGTTGTTTATTTATAGATATTTTGGAAGCTGTTCCATTATTACGTTGTTCATTATTGCCACAGTCATATATGCAAAACAATGTTCACAGCATATTTGTACGAGTTCACGTCACTCGCGTAAATATGCTGTGAACATTGTTGCATATATGTTGACGCATTCCTGCTTTGAATCAATCCCGAGACCACAGATAACATAAAGCAGATACCAGAGACTACCATTTCCACAGACCGCACCATCCACGTAGCCCTCGGACTGACCATGACACTCACACTAAACCGCCAGCACTTTTACTAGCACGCATCCTTAAACATATATTTTTCGTTAAAACTACCTTTTCTGTATTTCGAAATATCCTCATCTTACAGTACATAATCCCTAAAAGTGGCATGAATACTTAAAGATTTTCCGCAGAATAACTCACATAAAAGATATATTCCCATGTAAGAAAAAAGTTTACCCGTTTTCCATATACAAGCAAAACCGTTATAAATGTATTAAATTACATCATGATGTGGTAATTCCATACTCGTTCAAAATTTCAAGTACATTTCAAAAATGACTGACCTACTGACAAAAATACATACACAATATCATAACAAGATCCATATTAGTCAACTATGGGACCCCGAAGCGACGAAAGCTGACTGGAAAATGATACGACCGCCTGAAGTACGTCTATCCCATAGAGATAGACGCGAGAATAAAATGTCACCTTGATCTTGAGAATAGCAAAGGAAAGTTCGGAAAAGTTTTTACGACTTCCGTAATCCCTTCCGTCCCATTTCGCGCGAGTCGCTCGTGTTATCTGATGTTATTATGATAAGTGAACGCGCCAACTTTGAAGGTGTTTTACAATCGAATAGTGATCACATCTGTCAATTGGTAACATTATATCTGTCTAATACGTACCACGGAATCGAAATGTATTTAATATGCAAATGTTTTAATATAAATGCTTCACTAAGATTTTCATGATTCTGCGCATGATTGTGTCTTTAATGACATTTTGAGTCTTAAGTAGATCTCAAATGTCTTTTAAAATATAGTAACCCATAAAAATTTATTATATTTCTTGTATTCAATAACAACCCGGCCTTATGACGTAATACTTACACGAATTTTGAATATGCAAATGGTATTGGAAA
This sequence comes from Eumeta japonica, assembly GCA_005406025.1. Taxonomy (NCBI): domain Eukaryota; kingdom Metazoa; phylum Arthropoda; class Insecta; order Lepidoptera; family Psychidae; genus Eumeta; species Eumeta japonica. The sequence goes on from BGZK01000768.1 coordinate 192,027, forward strand.
GCAAATTAGAAGGATTAAAAAAAGTTATGCTAATTGTACCTTGTGAGATATACAATGAAATGGCTCGTTTTGAAGATCTCAAATATATAAATACATTTTATATAATAGAATGGATGAAAACTGATCACTTTTCTCTTACCCCTGAAACTATTGGGCTTAAAACTTTGAAAAATAGCACAGAACATACTTTACAATTACAAAAAATCTTATAAGGCATCCATGATCTTAAAACACCATCATAAATTAGTCAACAATGTGCATATAAGCAATTGCAGTTGTTCCAGTTACCACCAACTAATTTGGGTGAGATTAAAAGAACACAATAGAAAATGTATTCACACGCGCAGAACCCTCGGCACGCGAGTTCGACTCGCTCTTATTAAGTTCTCTTTTAATAAAAGCGAAATTAACATACACTCGTCCGATGTGGAGACCGCGGAAATTACTTCAATCTCAATAAAAACACGGTCAAGAAAAACGCAAAGAGTGGAATTACTCAAACAAGGAAATTGTAATAAAATAAAATAACTCGCGCTGAAAAGTACCGAAACGCCGCAAGAAAAAAAAAGCGAGAGGGATTGTTTTTAAAAAAGTCCCCAGAGACGAATCCAACTCTGCAGCGATGGAGTCGGCTCTTAATTAAGTCCGGGTCTTTGTTAAAGTTTTTTTTTTTTCTTTTAATTAAGATCACAATTACAACTTGTTGTGCTCACCGATTCATGAACGATTCACAAGGGATTATGGAATGTATATTTCTTAGAGGCAACGATTGCGATTATCTTCAACAATGTTATAGTTTAATTTAGTTACTTTTTTGTCCGTAAATCAGTTTAGGATACAAAAAGATTTTATTTTTGTTTTATACAAAAAAGTAATTCTGTGACAATTTGACGTAATAGAAGACTTCACCAGATATTTATGATAGTACCGTGTGGAAGTCTATAGTCTCTGCCTATCCTTCTGGGAAATAGGCGTAAGTTTTTATTAGTATTATTATTATTTAAGAAAAACAATCATGTATTTCATGTCATGTAAACCTAAACAATATATTGCCTAGAGTTTTGACTAGATTACAAAAAGTGTTCTATTTATCTACTCATTTATATTAAAAGGCATAAGTTTTATCTAAGGAACGCATAAATACAGATGTAAATTAAATAAAGTACTATATTAAAAATAAATATAAATTTGTTTACGTTAGAAAGTTTTTCTTTCAATTTTAATCTAATTTTTATTTATATTATCATTGAGGTCAACGTCCGCATGAAAAAAGGAAATACTTTTCAAAAAAAAAAGCAGAACCCTCCTACAGACAAAGCGCATTGACTGAAAATTATAAACTATGATTTCATATTGTTACATGTTTCAGCTGTTGTGTTATAAAAACCTAAGTTGCCACAACAAAACCCAAGTTGGCGACGCCGCGAACTCTTAAAATGTTTATGAAAGGCAAATTCTACTGTACGTCATTGGAAAGTCATAAATGGCTGTTATAAAAGTAAGAAATAGGACCGTCTTTAAAATCTTTTTAAATTATCGCTTAAGCAGACTCCAAAAACAATTAATCAGTTGTTTTCGAAACGATTCTGGCTAAAGATAAATCAGGCACAGTTCTGCTTCCCTAGAAGAAGCGCATCTCCTTTATAACCGATTTGTTAACTCGATATTTAACGTTTCATATTCTTGTTTACACATCGCCGGCCCTTGCTTCGGTCAGGGTGGAGCGAGATTGTTTTTCAGCGCCCTCGAGTCAGCGCTCTTATTTTACAGAAATTGTAACTCAGCGTCATGATAAGTAAATAATAATTGATAATTTTTCAAAATAAGCTTTTATTACCAACATCAACACATGTTAAGCTTAAATTAAATTAAGTAACTATAAACGTCGTAACACTGTTCTGTGTCTTTCCGAAAGTAACATCAAAATTTAATTTCTTGCTGAAAACTGTCTTCTGCATTTGGTTTTTCAGCGCCTCCAGTCACACGGCGCCTACAGCGACCGCTCCACCCGCCCTACCCCCAGACCGGCGCTGTGTTTATAGATTATGTGTTCTTTTGCCCTGCTTTAGCTGGAACCGACTCCAAATACAATTAATTAGCTGTTTCTGGAGTTTGTTTAAATAATTATAATTTTTAATTAGATTTTGAAGGCTTTTATAATATGAAGGATATTTTATTTAACATTTTTTAGTTATAGAATAATTATAATTTTGTATGTAATTTAGCGCAATTCGCTCATGGATTAAACCACCATTAACTAAATGGACCAGGCATTTCCATTATTTTTGTACGGAGCTCGTGAAAAAGCAATACCCCGATCTCGAATTTATTGTCCACTGGTAATCATTCCAGGATCTTTACATTCTCAATTGACTACCGCATTATTCTTACACAAATTATATAAGATATTCTTCTTTACAATAGTTTCTTTATTCGCCTTTTTGCTGTTACCCATCAATTACTTTATGTTTTCTTGTATTACAGTTTTGAACCACACTCGTCTGAATTTATTATCTTCAGCGTCTTCGCCATGAAAATTGAAACCACCTGCGCAATCGCCGACAGCATCTATTTATTTAGCGAACACACATACGAAAAGTATTCCAGTCAGAGAAAACGAAGCGACGCCAGAAGGAGTCCGGCCGATTACATCCATTCAGGGCCCCACCGCAATTAGCCGCCGCCGGCGCGCGCCGATCGGTTTATCTGGCATACGTATCTCATTAGCGCGAATATTATACTAACGACATTCATTTACGTCGGACCGAGTTCTATCCGCGGCGGGGGGGCGATGCGATCTTCACAGGTCATTAAGTTGGCGCTGCCCCCAGGAGATGGGCCTCGCCGCTTAAATCCATATTTATGCCGGTCCCACCTCGCGACGCGCTACGCAAATCTTTTTTTATTGGCGCAGCTTTCTGTCGCGCACGGGCCGTTAGCGTCCGCACGACGGGGCCGCGCTGACCGAAAGTCGCCGTACGTCCTGCGAAATGGCGACACCTGGAAATACGTTATAGTGGGACTTAAATTGATTATTGCTGAATTCATACTATATTCCAAGCGTATAAGGTTAAATTTTAGGACACGGCAGATGTTGCGCTCACCACCCGACGCAAACTCAAAATGACAAAGTTTATATTGCGACACTCCGTATTCATGAGAATCGGCCCACCTGCCTAAGGCCCTTGTATATGTTATGTAAAATTTGATATAAGTCAGAGAGGAAGGTAAATAATGTTTGAAAAAATCGGACAAGTGAACATATTATATTTCATCCATCAAGAATCTCGAGGATTTTTGTCTGATTTCGATACCTATACTGACGATAACAATACTGACCTTAGAGCCAGGAATTCAAAAATTTTATCCGTTTTCCAAAAAAAACTTTTCTATTTTTTTTTAAATATCCATTGTTATGAAAATCTTAAGCTTTCATACTGAGACATCAAAAATTTTATCCCATGTATTGGTTTAAATCGCGGTCCATACTCCAATTGCAAATGTTATCATATAATCATAAAATAAATCATATGATACAAATACAAATTAACGGTCCTTCTTTTACTTAAGCTGTGACAACTTTCATCTCACCAAATTTCATGATTCTAGGTCAATGAGAAGTGTCCTGTGGTTTTAATCCGTGCGAGTATCAAATGCGACACTCGCACGGTGCGAGCATAAACGGCGTAAACAAACGTATCTCTTGACTGCGCTGATTTAGAAATTTGATTTTCTCTCAGTCCAAGGGATTTCAGACCTAAGTATTTGATATTAATTTCAACTTGATACCTGCACGTGTTTCCGAGAAAAAGGGTCTGGACTGACTGACAGACTAATAACGAAGTTCTATAAGGGTTCTTTTCTTTTTTTTGAGGTACGGAACCCTAAAATGTATTAATTATTCGAGGAACAGACATTACAAAACAAATTGACGTCGAAAGTGAGACTAGTAAACCAATCTTTTTTTTAATATGTCTAAATCACTCACTCGATTACACTTATACTTCTAATGTCTTTTTTAATTTTTTTATGTTTATAAGTACATATATATATTGCAATCGATTATCATCATCAAATTTTTGATGTTGTCACAATCGTACACCGCAATAAATACCACTCCAAATGATTAAATACATGAAGTAAATTAGCATATTCTTGGCTTGAGGCAGTCTAGTAGATGGGATACGGATATATAGCAAGGAGCGTTTTTATACTAAAATGTAATTTCTTATTACGTTAGAGTACTTATTTTTGGTACATGAAAATTACTTCTAAATAAAACAAGAACAAAAAACAAACGAAATTACCAGAACCATCTGTTCTTCTGAATAGGCGATTCTGGCATCGAAACGAAAATTGAAATGATCCAAATAGCTTTTTCATTATAACAGAACATCAGTCAGATCTTAATGAACTCAGCTTTTTTTTCCTGTAGCGATATCTTGCAATTTGAGAAAAAAAAAACTTTAATTAAACTTTCTTCTTTTTTTCGGAGGATAAACGAAAACCGAACTGTTTAAATAACAGCGCGAAATTTTAACAGCCCCCGTCTTCCCCTGTGAAACTTGTCGTAACTTAAATTCTTCTTTTCGAATTAAGCAAAGTTATCGTAACCGAGATGTAAAAAATGTACAATTATTACTAAAAGAAATTTAAAATTGATATAACACGCCGTAATGCTGATTTGGTAGGCAAAAATTTCATTTTAAATGTATTGTTAAAAAATATACATCCATGTAGTAGCCTTGTCATATAAAACTTTGTATTTAACGAAGTAATTTTTTTACAAATATAATTAACCATTTAAAACATTCTTAAAGTTTGCGACTTCACGTTCAATACGCACGCACACAACAGGGTTAGAATAAGAGACTTTTCTATGTGTTATAATGAGGGTTTGAAAGTTACTGATAAAATCGCGCGTATCACTTGATCACATTTAAGACTTTCAATGGCGACCTACTTGAAGCTATATTCGAAACTCGATGCGGGATCTTCATATTAAATTGTTCCTCGCCGTATGCGGGGAGAGCTCGCAGAGATGTTCTAGGAATTCATTTATTTAGAAAGTATATCATTCAGTTTATATCGTATATATTCTGTGTTATGTCTACCAATGAATAAATACTATTTCTCTTTGTTATTTTAGAATTTTCTGATTTCTGTATTTCTTTGCGCTGGTAAATAACTTTGACGAGAGGTAACGTCAAAACAATCTTTATCTATTTATCTGACCCAAATTATTCTACAAAATATTAAAGATGTGAAAATCGTAACTTTCTCAAATAGCAACCTAAGTATCAAAATATGCTAATTTACAGACTGAAAAACTATTCAATGGTCACGGCAAAAGCTTTGTCGGTTGTAACCGCAGATAATACTCAACTAATTATAAAAATGTTTTCTTTGGTTATAGACAGACAATACTCTCTTTTTGGACATAAGCTGCACTCGTAAAATAAAGGATTGTAATGAAATTTCATTAGAAGGGAATTACATTTTAAAATAAGTTATAGGGTAGAATCGAAAGCAGGAACGGGTTTGGAATAAAGAACGGGACGGGATGTTAATCGGGACTGAGGCAGAAATCTGAAACGAGACCGTGATCGAGAGCTAATCGATCGACAGCAAAAACGCTCAATTTAAAAGACAAAGAAAAAGACAAAGAGATTCATTCTACATTACGTATTATCTTTTATAAAATAAAACGTCACACGGCCGTCAACCGAATGGCCGCTGACACTGTCCTGAACCAAAATTGACGCCATTTTGGTATGTATGACGTTGTAGCAGTTAATAGAAGTGTTAGACATTTCGAGTCGTTCTATTTGTGTTTGCGTGTGTTGGATTTAATCGTCCCAGTGCTGAAACAATATTTTTTTTATTTCTGACAAACGATGGGTCTCCATTATCACAAAGCTAACTACAGATTACAAAGATCGTGGATTATCTTTACCAATTCTCATAAACAGACTTTGAGAATATGCACTAAACGAAGAAAAAGAAAAATTAAACGTTAACGAAAGAAACAAATTAGGAAATAAAGATTTCTTTCAAAACAAGCTTTCGATATTATCTAATGAGCACCGCCCTAAGATCTGCTATAAACAGAAAGAAAAAACGGTCGTCCTAGTTACACATAAAAGACTTCGATAGACCAAGCTACTACAACAGGAACCAAGAAGAAGAGGCAACTATAGTACAGAACAAAGCGGAAATTTAAAAAGCTGGCAATGAACTTTGTCAACTCCAAATAGATGCTTAAACTTCTTCGCCAAGTTGAGAAAATAAACAATGAAAGATTAACACAAGAAAAAACCAGAAAGAATTTGTTTAAGAGCTCGACCAGATCTACTCAACTTTGCTTTAAGATCTTCTGCCATAGAAAATTATTCACACTTGGAAGACTCGCTTAACAAGACAGTAATTTTTACAACAAGAAACAAGAAGAATAAATAATATTTTAGCACGAAATACAGTAGAATTTCAAAAGGCTGCAGATGAACTGTTTCAATTCTCAGTAATGGACATCAAAGCACCAACAATATCAAAGCAAATGCACCAAGCGAAGGAAACGAATAACGAAAGAGAAACAGAAGGAACATACCCTCCCCACTATATTTATTGCCACACTATAATATCTATTACCTATATCGACTTCAGTTTCTGGCAAACACCGGCTGACTCTGCACTCCCGTCACTTCTAATGCAGACTAGAACTGTACCCCTGTTATAAATACTTTCTCTTCGGTGTATCTGGACTTGTCTCGTTCAGTCAGTCGGGAGTTGTCCCTTTCAGCTAGTCAATTACTTTGTGACTAGCTGAAGGTTGAGCGATAACGATGATGATGATTTCGGACGAACGATAAGTCTCGGTTTTATCCGCTGGGAGTTAGCCTTAGGAATTAGCCTTGCCTACATAGGGAATGTAGGCTTATGTGTGTAAATACCACAAAATTTTTGGCGGTATTCTCCTCGAATCCTTTTGTTCTTGCGGCTGCTCGGGCGCACTCGGTAAAGAATTAAATTCTTATAATAATCTGGCCTTGTAAACCTCCACGGCTAGAGTGACAGCGAAGATACCTAGTGCGTGTGATATCTACTTGCGACTGATCACCTGACCAATGACGCGATCGCGAGAATATTCGAAATGCGCAACCGCTATACAAGTTGCAATAATTTCATATTGAGGGGCTTAACGGTTGATATTAATAATGAAAGAATAATTCCATTTGCACTCGGGTAGAGCAGCAGGCGCAAGCTACCACGTGTACTTATACTAGCTTCAAGCATCTATAATAATCGTAACAAAAAAGAACAATGTAAAAACTAATGCTATAGAGAGGTGCGCACACGTAGAAGGACGTGACAGGGCAGAGGGACAGCGCCTCAGCGTTATATAAGACCTCCTAAAACGAAATGCGGAAAACGTTTGCATTTCAAGACTACCGTCCTCGGCTAACAAACAAAACACTTATGTCTATCCGCAATTTTATAATTTTAAATAATGAAATATATTTGTATTGTCTAAATGGATATATGAAACTAATTAATAGTTAATTTTTCATGTCTGCCCAATAGGTGAACTTAATTGGTATCAATTTACAGTATAAGTACTTAAACAATAAAATCCCTAAATACATAATTAATGAGGATACAAGTTTTTTTTTATGGGAAGAACTCATCATCGCTACATTAAAACGACTATATAACTAGACTACCTACCTGCATAAAGTGTATTCTGTTTATAACTTAAATACTCGCTATTATTGTATAGGAAGATGTCCTTTAGTAACATAAAATCCAAAGTTTATATTTTTATTGTATGTGCTTTGAGATGAAATCATAAAACAATGATATTGTGAATATGAAATCCACTTCTAAAAAGGTGATACGATCATATATTACACACGCGAAAACCGCCGAGATTACATGTGTCTATTTGTAAATGTCAGTGAAGCAGAAAGTGTCTGAAAATCTTACCATTTGGAGAATTGTTGTTTCTGTCCACCGCTCTGGGGAGTTGACGTGTGTACAGATGTAAATAAATTACAATCCCTTTTAGGGTCTTAATTTTGAAATATACGAGTTTACAAGCATAAATAATGAAATTTACAAATGCACATCTGTTTATCAAATAAAGGTAAAAAGGTAAAAAGGAAACTAACATTTCTTATTTTTTTTCCAAAGGAGATTGGTCGATGTATAATAATATATGTATTTTGTATGTTTTAAATTTTAAGTATTCTTGTAAAAAATATATACAAATTATATCAGGATGGAATAATATGTATATTTTTACAATATGCTATAATTTATAATACATGAAAATAAATATACTATTATACATCGATCATTTATAATAATGACTTAACAATAAGTAAGTCATAGTAGATCAGTACGAACGATAGGGTTTTTTGCACAATGTTTTTATCAGTACTTTATTACATTATATCGTAAATTTGGTATTTGTAACGACGTTTAGTCGTTTGAAGTTCAATTACTACTAAAAGGCAGACAGGTGAAATGTACACAAGTAGAATATTTTCTGGGTAACAAGCATTGATATTTTATACATCCAACTATGTAATACCTTTCTGTGCAACGCTTTAAAAGTAACTAGAATTAATATCGATAGCAGGATCGATATTGGAATTGAGAGTGAATAGTGCCACTGGAAAAGTTAAGGATGCAGGATTAGAAAGCGGAACATTAAGACCGAAGCGGAACTAATTGTGAAATCGGAACATAAACAGAAGACAGAGTCAGTATTAGTATCAATGATATCATAATTACTCTATATAGAAAATAAGGAACCGTTTCGTTGTATGTCTACGTGTGTGGAGCCGCGGGCAAAAGCTAGTGTTCAATAGAAACTTAAAACGATATGGTATTTCTTGTAAAAAGAACAATAAATTACATTGCCAATACTTTTCTGAAACACACCTTGTGTCAGACAACGCGGCCAGATCGTTCGGACTATTTGTTACCTGTCCGGGACACTCTCAGGCCGAAAAAAGCCTCCGGTAGGCTGTTGAGGACGCGATTTATGGAGCACAGATAGCGTCACATAGTACCTTCGATATGGGCACGGTACACCGCGCTAGTAAATATAGGGGGTGTTTTACATGAGCGAGACTACTCTAACGCACTCACGTATCCGCGCCGGATATCACGTATCTATGCTGTAACTCACTCGATTAAATCTGATTACCTTAATATGCATAATTGCATATGTTGACGAAGACAGCTGTAATTTATCACAATTTTGTTTATAATAAATCGTTAAATTATATGCAGACCACATTGCTTGTATGCTAAATAAGGGCCAAATTCTAGGCACCCAAACCTGACAAGTTTGTATAAAAGGATTGATGGGTGTCAGTGAAGGAAGAATTGCTCTTCTTTCACTGACACCCATCAATCGTTTTATACAAACTTATTATGCAAAGAAATGCGAATCTGTTGTTATGCCTACTCTTTTGGCAAAAAGCAGTGATTTTTTAAACAAAATACAACTGGTTACTTTTAAATATACACATGTTTGAATTGTAATTTATTATAATTTCGTTTATACCGCTCTGCATGGTCACATTGTCTTTATTTCAGGCTTAAAACTCACTCCCTTGCCCGTTACGTCAATTCCACAGTACAAGTTGGTGGTCGTCAGCGATGGTTGCCACCAAAACGGATCAACTTCCGGGACCGATGGACAGTGGTCTTCGAAACATGGAGTACGTCATTTAGTTTGATTTGTGCTAAAAGGACCAACTCAACCAACTTACACATGGTCCGCGTTTTGATTGTGTTCGTGCTAATAGCAGCCAATCAAATCGAAACATATGTCTGACCAATCACAAGTGTTTGAATGAAATGAAGTGCAGGATGACTCGTTGATAAATATTTAAAGGGATAGTTGTGATTTGTAACGGATATGAAGAATTACGTTTTCAAAATTATTTCTTTACTTTCTCTCTTAAACAAATGGAAACATTATAACAACAATTAGGCTTTAGCCTAAACGCAATCTGACTATTTAAATTTCAATAGGTACTTACCTAAGTTATATCAGTTAGCGTAAAGTTGAAACTTTTCAACTTGATTAAGTGCCCTAACTTATTGCGTCCGAGTTTCAGCTTCGCGTCCATTATTCCTTCATTGAGATTCAAAAAGTTGTAAACCCTCATTGTTTACTCGGGAACCACTAAACATCGCATCCTTTTGTATTATTGTCGTCCACGCTCCGCAAATTATTTCCATTATTTCCTAATTACGATAATAAATTATTTCCTTTGGTGAGTGATATCAACGTTCACTTGCCAAAGGAAATAATTTATTATGGTAATTTATAATATTTCAGATGGAGTTTTATAATAATGGCACCTTAAATTTTAAAAAAAGAACTAACCGATTTTCGCCGAAATAAAAATAACTCCAGTACCAATAGATCGTTGAACTTATGAATAATTATTTATGTGAGCAGCGGCTATGACGCCTTCTCCGATGTTGGCCGCGTAATACTTCCTTTATCTTTTATATCGACGCCATTTGTCTGATTTCCAATCTTTATCCCGAACCCATTTCAGCTCTCGATTCTAATCCCGACCTCACTCTCGATTCAATTCCGAGTTCTTTCTCAATACTGAACACGGACTCACTCTCGATTCATATTTCCATTTTGCTCTCAATTATGATTCTAGTTTAATTCTCTATTCCGTCCTGATCTCGCTCTCGAATTTGATTCCGGTTAACATAATATCCAAAACGTTTGGAATAAAAATGGTCTTAATCTTAAAAAATAAATTTAAAAAATGGACATAAACCGCTTCCAAAAATATATACTACTTAAATATTTCTTTAAACAGACTTAAATAACAACTAAATACTTGTTTTTGGAGTCGATTTCAGCTAAAAATAAAGCAGACACAGTTCTATCTCCTTAGAAGAAAATCTCCTTTTTGACTCAATATTTAACGTTTCACATTCCTGTTCATAGATTATATGTTCTTTTGTCCTGCTTTAGGCGGAACCGACTCCAAAAATATCTAATTACTTATGTTTGAAGTCTTCTTAAAAAAAATATTTAAGTGTGTTTGTTTTTGAAGGCCGTTTTTATTTTTATTTGTTTTTTTTCTTTAATTTATTTTATTGTACGTTTTTCAGATATTCAGAAATCATAACTTTATAAAACATTTAGCTTCTTTGCATGTGGATTGAGCTATGGTGAATAAAATCGGCCAGACATTACCCGATCCCGCGAATTTATTGTCTATTGGTTTTCATTCCAACATTTGTACAGGACGCGCTGCAATTTCAACACGTCCTGAACAAATGCACCTCAAACACAATGCATCAGCTTACTGTTTTATTTGACATGTCATTGTCCCATGCCATAACACCGATGTGACGTGCCACTGCCCCATGCCATAACACCGATGTGTCTTCTATAACGTACTCGTATAACACCATGGCATCTCATGCTGTGATAAGAACACGCGGCCACCTGCCCGCTGCGCTTGTGCCGGCCACCAATTCACCGACGGAACCACGACACTCAATACGAGTTTTTTTTAACTCATTATATATCGTGATACGCAAGAAAATGGAAAACAAATCACAACAATTAACAGTCACAGTAAATGCTTCCAAACAACTACACACGAACTTCGTTTTAATGTGTCGTAGGCCCTGTACAATAGGAGAAAAGTGGGTCATTGATGGCGGAATGAATGTTGAGCGTAGCAATTTTAGTAGTCTCAGAACGTAAGGTTTGACGCGGAAAATTTACCAAGTTTCGTTATTCTGGCTTAGGAGATCGCTGCGAGTGCCAAATTGTACTACTTAACAGCAATGTCTGGCGGCAGGCGCGCGAGGCGCCGGCGCCCGGAGTAAGTGCTCGGCCGTTGTATAACCCTAAGGCCGCGTTTATACCAAAATTATTTATAATAAATATATATTTTATACTAAAGTCATTTATACTAATTATATATTTTATACTAAAATCATTTATACTAAATTCGATTCTCTATTCAGTCTCAATAAATTGCATAAATATTTTTATATCAGAAAAGTGATTTTTATGTATTTGTCTTTATTGCATAGTATGAGTTCCTACATAATTCAATAATATCAGAGCTATTTGAGATATGGAAAGGTATTAGTCGGATTATTTATTATTAAGCGATCTGATGAAAGTTACACATAAAAAAAATTATCTAGAATAACTGGTAGGTGCAATTTTAAATATTTTTAGAAATTAGCAGATTCTTTGAATGTTAATGATTTTGTTAAAAGTTGACGACAAAGAACACATAAATCTGTGGAAATAATCTTTCATCATAATAGGATATTGTTTTAAATCATTTAATGATGCATATAATACATACAAGACAGTTTTTAACGACTTTTTTTTTTAAGCTACTGTATCGATAAATTCCAAAAACTAGCTAGCTCTTCTACTTAAAATACAACTTCAATCATTGAAAATTGCATCAAAATCGTTTGAGAGATATCGTTAACAAACTATTCCAAAAACAAAGCTTCTTCTAAATAACTTGTACAATTCTTGTTGTATCGGTGTTTGGTACTGGGCCACCTTTTTCTGCTTGAAAACTGCGTGGAATGAAGTAGACAAAAATCGAATTTCGGCTATGATACACGTTCGAACAATATCGTAGCTGATTTATTTTAGAAATGGTAATTTTTTAGTAAATTTAGATTTTGGAACGCTTGGAGCGAAAAACAGCAAGAAATCTTAGGAAAGGCCTGAAAGATCAACCGCCTTTCGAATTTTTGAGACCGAATAACTTAAAACTTATAGACAACTGTAATTTAGAACTCGTGGAGCTCAAACACATGGGTAAACATTATAGCAGGAAGTTTTAGGGTGGCCTGCAGGGTCCACAGTCTTTCATATTTATTTCATAAACCATTTGCTATGAAGAATGTGTCCAATGGACTATAGAATCGATCTAGTGGAGATGAAGCCGGCGTCTCGACGGCGGGTTGACAACTTTCAAAGAGATGGCACTGCGTAAAAAGAAGAGTTAGGTACTTATATAAATACAGAATATTTTATGGTTATTGAGCAATAAACTTTAGTAATAAAATTAAACTAAATTAAAGAATATAATTTTTATGTATGTGGCTTACTCGGAAACACTTGTTTCTGACTCCAACAAAAGTTCACTAAAAATTGTTTAATTGAGAACACGCATACGATTCTTAAAATTTTAGATTAAATCGTAAACTACAATATTGTGTAAATTATCAGGAACATATATTTACCTATAAAATCATTATCATAAGCGCATTAAGTTTGCAAACTTATCACATGACTAGCTTCTGCCCGCGGCTTCGCCCGCGTGGACTTTGAACACATTCCTTTATCTTGTATATCGTCCGTTTACGATCTCAATCCCAATCCTGATTTCGATACCGATTTGCCTCACTTTTGACTTTGATCGCAGTCTCGCTTTTAATTCAGAAACCGATCTCGGACTAAGTAGATTAGGGTTAAGAAGCCCCGCTCTGATTTCTGACCTCGGTACCATTCCTGATTCCGATTCCAAACATGCTCTTGGTTCTAATTTTAATTCCACACTCGATTCCAACCATGATTCCGTTCTCGATTCCGTCCTCGTCGGGTCTCGACTTTCGATTCTGCTCTTCGTCTTGTTTGCAATAAAGGAACTTTTTTGCATTTATAACTCGATTCAGTCGATGGATCATAAAAAAGGGGAAATTTAAAAGCATCTGATTTGAATATCTAATTTTTAGTGTCATTAAGTCCTTCATTAGATTGATCAACCATATCATTTGTATCATATCGAAGACAACATTTTCAAGTACAAAATTCGTGGTATTCTTTTGTGATTTGAAAAGCGTCAGGGCAGACATTGCGAAAGGCGAATTCCTTTCAAGGAAATATTATAACCAGTCAATCTTCTCCTATCTAATATAAGTATTTATCGTGGGATCCTCCTAAGTAACGGTTAATATGCGATGTTTTATCATCGGTGGCACGTGTCTATGGTGGTTCTAGGATCCTTTTTTTTCACCTCCGTAAGAGTGGATGTCCGATATCTGGATACGCAGACGACGGCTTGGAAATGCACATTGCTGAGACAGTCTCAGCCCGCAACATTTCTTCTAACATATTTGCCTGCACTGCCTACCGTCGAGGTTTCATCACAGATGAGAAACCAATAACAAATATAGGTGGGAAGTGATCCCAGTTCAATATTCGAAATTGGTGCCTATTCATTACACTGTAATCATGTACAATGTTTATCATATGTCTCAATTGATAAAACAGGTAATTTAGGCTTAAGTTAAACCCTATTATAAATCAGAGGTCACATAAAAAACAACCATACGACCTGTACCTCATGTCTCATTGAACATGGATTAAATATTCTGTGTTAGATCTTTATGCTTTAATTTACTTATATTGACAAACTCACTAATAAAAAATACAGCTATACATGAATTATAAAAACACATATACACATGCTAAAAAACAGATAGACAGACAGTAGCCTATTATTTACACAATCACATGGTCTTACTGTCGGTACACAAATTTTCATAAAGATCAGTGAAACCTTTTTATTAATTATAGAAAAACGTACAGAAAAACAAACAGACAAACCGGAAACCAATAGTCTACCATTTACGAAATCAAATGTTCTTACTGTATACCAATTTTAAACATAATCGGTCAAACCGTTCTTACATTATAAAAACACACACAGACAGACAGACACACAGTAAAACAACAAGCAGTAGCCTATCATGTGCGTAACTATATTTTATTATTGTATACCAATTTTCATTTCGATCGTCCGAGACGTTCTTGAGTTATAAAAAGACATACAAACAGACAGACAAAAATCAAAATAATTGTATAATGTGAATCACTGCGTCTTAAAACGATTATTTATCACAAAATTAAGCGGAAAAAAATTAATGTACAGAAGGAGCCAATACATTTATATAGTTGCATAGATTTTCGTATTGAAACACGTACTGCAAACTTTGCTTTTTAAATGATTCAATCCGGAAATTGTCAGAGATGCGTGCGACCGCCATTTGATAATGTACAATTTTGATCGACGAGAGAGCGACTTCGCTCATAACTTACTCGCTAGAGTGAGGCGGATAGGGAAGTGGCATGTTCTTGAACTAGAAAAGGAAATATATAACAAGTAATTTTTTGACAATGCCGACAATGCGGCGGTGTCCGTACAATATTCACCAACCTTCAACCGTGGTTATGCAGCAAGCATGGCTATGGAAATTCCATTGGATACAGTAACAAATAGTTACTTCTACTTCGTCCTTCATGATCATCTAGGAAGGAACTTTCATAAATCTATTGGTATCACATAGAGATAGGCACGTCTATTATAATCCATAAGCGTCCCCTACAAAGTTTGAAGAACCATCATATCGGACGGACCTATTCAACTTTGCCTGCCGAAAGAGTCATGAATACATATAAATCAGTAAAAAAAATGCCAACGTATTGGACGTTCCATACAAAAGCGATTTCTTTTTCCAAAAAATTCAAAATTCTTCAGCTTTTTAAGCTTTCGTATACAAAGCTGAAAGCTTTAACTGGTAACCCAAGATATATTGGCCAAACTTTATCGAACGGCCAAAATAAACACTTACTTAAGCAGAAGGAGCCTAGAACAAAACAACATATTCTAACCTCATTGTTGAAGCGGACTAAAACAAAAAATACCGAGTACCCGAATTCGAGGCGTTTAAAAACGGGACTTTCAACGAGTCACGTTCCAATCCATTCGCAGTACGATTATATTACCCCGACAATGGCGGGATTCCTCGCAACCGCATATTGAAATGTAAAATTAATGGGGGCGCACGAAAACTGCTTCGCAATGCCTATTCCGTATTGTCCGCGCCGGCGCCGGTCCGCGCGCGCCCACGCACTCGACATAATCCCCTATCACAATAAAAGTTCATGTTGATCGAATGCGAAATTATTCTGCGGTATGTGGACCCTCCACTGTGAGGATTGAAGGCGGAAAATCAATGAAATTATGGCGCCAGTGGGGGGCTCAGACCGGAAATAAAGGATTAAAGACCTGAACACTGGCGAACCGATCGGATTTTTTTATTATCTATCAAATTAAACCATTGGCATGGTGTACTGATAGCATATTAAGTGAGCAGTCTAAGATGTATCGGTGAATCATATCGGTGTGACAGCCGTCACTAATAACCCTCAGCACGCCTGAATCAGGGTGATGGATTTACTTTCCATACCCTTGAGGGGTATGGAACGTGAAAAAAGATAAAAGAACTTTAGCAGTTGGTGATACCTGGCAGCTAAGTCTAAAAACTTATAAGCGTGATATTGGAACTGTAATCTTTATGTTGTAGAAATGTATGTATACAGACAGTATAAATTAAATTTTAAAAGATCCCATATTTTTTTGCATATTTTGAATACGTTGTTAATTTTGTTTCCATAGTGGGAGGTAATTCAAAAAACTGATGATAACAAAATCGGGGGATAAAATTTGATGCTTCAGCTACATATTTATCATCTACATTCAAAATTTAATTACATCACTCGGTGGCTAAAGGATCAAAGAATTAGCTACGTTTAATGAGGACTGTGAAGCATCGCGCGCGGTAGAGGGGGAAGAGCTGATATTTTGAGGGCTTTTCGCTTGGTCACAAAATTTCTTTTTGTATAAAGTTTGCCTCAGAGAAGCTAGGATCTTCATTTGACTTTCAATCATCAGCTCTTGTCGAAATCTATTGATTGCGTATATAAAATACAGTTGAACCTCGATAAGTTAAAGTCCAAGGGAAACACAAAATATTTTAAGTTATAGAGGTTTTAAGTTATCAAGGGTTTATGTTAGGGATAGGTTATTATAGAGGTAGGTATGTACATATGTATGTACCCTTGTTCCACCCTTTATCAGCGTATGTAAGTGTTGTTAGTTTTATTTTTGAACTCATTTTAAGCCAGTTTTATCACACAGTAAGTAAAGCGATGTTTCCAGGACAATGATCAAAAACTTATGATCCAAGGCTTACTCATGTCTTAAGGCTAACCGCCGCAAAGCTTTAAAGAATTTTGAAGAAGCAAACAATAGGTGACATGTATTGTTTACGTTAACAATTTAACTAGTAAACACGTGCAAGCAATAAATACCGAAACCTTTTCTTTTGCACACTCTTTCAAAATGACTCATTGACAAACAATTTTATGTTATAGAGGTTGTGGAAACATTTCTTTAAGTTACTGAGGGCCAATACAGAGATTACTTATTTAAGTTATAGAGGCTGCGTATTTTAAGTTATAGAGGTTTTGGGCTCTGATGGGAAGGGAACATATTATTTTTTGAAGTTATAGAGGTTTTTAAGTTACTGAGGTTAGAGTTATCGAGGTTCTACTGCATTAGTAATAAAAAGTTATAGATTTAATATAAAAAAATTACATAAATAATGCAATATCGGCTTATAATTGTCAAAAAGGCAATTCAAAATATAGATATCGTATACGGTTAAAAAGGGCTTAACAATAATAATCCAGGGATACCCATAAAACACTACATGACTGCCAGGGATGTAAAAGAATGAAGGTGTCCGAACAGATCAACGACGACGCCCATACGCCGGCTACTAGAAGACCCAAGACATGCAAGTAGGTTATGTAATCGCTTCTATATCAATAGTTAGCTGTATAGACATTGATTATTTGGGAACACCGATCATTAAAGACAAATTTAATAGCAGCTAGAGCGCATTTCATTAGTACGTTTATAACTACACGAAATCCAAAGGACTTCTTAGTATTCAAAAATAGTTATATGTGTAATTCGTTCCATTACTTACACGTATTCACGTAAAATATACAGCCATGTCCACGGCACAGCCAAACCCCTATTTTTTTCATTTTACTATCTTTCTGGGCTACTATAATCAATAAGGAACTTTTGTACTTTTGCCACGTCCGTCCGTCCGTTTGTCTGTCTCAGTACACGGCTTAGCTAAAGGACTCTTTGTACTAGAAAGCTACATTTCGACATAGGTACACATATTGTAAGGAACTGCACTCCCAAACTAAAAATAGTACGGCAAAATAATTCCCGAGAACAGAATTCCTTTAATAAACAAACCGTCTCGTATACCAATATTTGCCTGCATCGGCGCTTTTTTAACTCTCTTTACAATTTACATTTAAATTTGTTATTGTATATTTCTGTTATTATATTATATTGTAATATTATATTTCTTATTATTACATATTTCTGTGTGTATTCATCTATATATGGGACTTAATAAAAATATTTTTCGTCCAGTTAGCAGACGGGTCAAAGACGATCTCTTCTCGGATCCTGTACTACTTAGGGACCAGTTTGTAATACATTAAAATTTACTAAAAAAAAAAGTACTAATTTTTGGTAGAGGCGTCATTCTTGGATATAAGAAAAAATCAACAGTAATAGATTATGACAATACATTACGAATTTAAAAGAAAAACCACCACAGCTAAATAGGCTCTACCAGTTAACGAGAATAGTCGATCAACTTATAAAATGTACTTCGGGAAGCAAAAAGTAAGAATCCGTACAAATTCCTTTGAAAATTACTTAGATGATGTTGTTGGTTGTGTAAAATAGGTAATAAATATAAGTTTGTGCACTATATTGAATTGTAAATGTATAGAACCACAATACCCTCAACACCCATTCTATTTGGGCCCGTTTTTGACTTTATTAGCTGTGAATCGTTGACTTAATTTATAGGTTTTCATAGTGTCAAAAAAAGCTACCTTAAGTCCGCATATTGTAACGGGCAACTACGGAAGCCTACATTACTCGTGATCCGACACGCACTTGACCGTATTTTTTATTGAATTGAGAAAAGGGTTCTTTAAGACCACCGAAAATTACAAATCGCTGAGTAGCATAATAGAATAACATGTATGTTTGTTTTTGTAAAATTTTAATTTAAACCGATGAACAGTTAATCCATTCTGACAAGAGAATCATGCTTTTCAATAATAAAAGATAATATGCACAAATAAGTACACCTATTCAAACAGAATACTACCTACCACAACTTAAAATCGAATGATTAACTTATGTTTAATATTCAAACAGAGATGGTTTTAAAAACTGAAGGAAAGATTCATAGGACATAAATTATTTACAAAAAAAATCTCATACATAAGGAAGACTTATAATTACACAATTACTTTCCTTTTTATAAAACACACAAAGAACTCAAAGCGTTTGTTTTTTTAGATAAATGTTTATTTTCGGTAAAATGAAAATTCGACAGGATAATAATTGAGATAAGCCTCCCTCGCAGGAGTTACACGAGGAGCGGACACAAAAGAGATAAAGCAACATTTTCCAGTTTGCTCCCAGCGTATTTCACCCGCCGCTATTTGTTGTCGTAATGAAGTAATTTTTAACCGGATCGTTCGCAACTTCGCGAATTCAAAGGAACGCAAGATATCTTCTTGATGTCGGAAGTCGTGAACATGCAAACCTTACACCGAAAACGGTGTGGTTAGGTGCTGTCACAACATTAGTGGATGTAGTTTGAAGTTTTTTGTTATCTACATTTTGTTATAATCTCCAATGTTGTAAAAATACACTCAATTGAAATATAACCAGTAAAGAGATTGAAGAGTTATTTTTAATGACATTTAATGACATTTTATTAAATTAAACAGAATAATTAATAATAAGCAGTGTTATAGTATAAAAGCGGACGAGATAAGAAATATGAATGCAGTAGTGATGCTGATCGAGTACGCAGACTTGTTTGTTGAAGAAGTGGATTGAATTGAATTCAGACTTTTATTTAAGAATAAAATTATAAAATCATCAGACTCTCGAGTAACGTATTTGAGTTGTTATGCCACAGATCCTATGCAACATTAATGAACATACAAGATACCCAAGAATCCGGATCTAAGTCGAACGGATATCATAAAACTTAGAAATAGGTGAGTAAAATTTGGGGCAGTTGGAAGTGAAACAGACATGAAAGTCTAGAGAAAGCCTGTGTATATGTATCACTTAAAGCCACGTTCAAAATCAGCTCAGCAATTGTAGAGACCAGCATGCGAGAACTCACTCTCAAAAAAAAATTGTTGCTTCTAACAAAATTGTGATTCTCGTGATCAAGTATTTTCATTCCATACGAGTCTAACAAGACACTTCAAATAAGATGATTTTGATTAATTATTATTAGTCAATGGATTTGTCAACTGTATTTCTATTATAATTATTAGTTAACTAAAGTAATTTAGATCTTATTCAGTATTTATCTTATTTATATTTAATTTATCTTAACAAATTCAATTAATGCTGATCAATATCAACAAGAAAATTATTATAATAACTAATTCATTTTAATAAATTCAACTAAGACCATTGTCAGTACCAACACAGAAATGATAATAGTAAATGATTCAGCTTCATAAATTTAATTTATATCTTGTTACATTTGAACCATATAATGTTCATTGTGATCAAATTCATTTACTTGAATCAACTATGAAACTTGTATATTACTAATTGGTAACATCACAATGACAACTAAGTTACTTAGTTTAAATCCACTAAGGGCCTTTCCCACTATCTCTTTTTATACTGACTTTTAATAAAAAGTCACTTTTGAAATTAGCTTTACGTTCTACGTACTCCTTTTAACAGTTATGAAGGCTAAAAACCGTTAAAAGGGGGACGTGGTATACAAACCTTATTTTAAAAGTAACTGTTTGTTAAAAGTTAGTTTAAAAGGAGATGGAAGGTAGAAAGAAAGCGGAGGGCTTTAAGATGGTTAGTAACATTTTTTAATTGACTAAGTTCCGCATTAATAAATCGCACTCAACTCTGAGAATGCCCATGAGCTCGCATGCCGCGTTGTCTTAAAGTTCACTCTTAATCACCTGTAACGCGTGATTGATAATTGATATGTTCTACATTGAGAGTGAACTGACGTACGACATATTAATTAGGACAGCACCTCCAGTGCTAACTCAAACGCGGTGTCAAAATTGAGTCTGATTTATCAATACAGACAGAAGTGAATAAGATATTTTATTCACTTCGTAAATAAGTGGCGACATGACATTCTACTCCACCCGCGCAACCAGTCACGATCGTAGTTAGCACGATCGTGTGCTGTGCTACATTTTATTTATCAGCAGTTACAGAAAACCAAAAATAATGTTAATGCTATGAAAAGAAACATTAAGTAAAACCGTTTTATGTTCAAATTATCACAGCTTATAAATAATTCATAGAACATATCTCATTTAAAAAATCTAATTTCTTGTCAAAAATTTAATCTTAAAAATAAATCTCATTATTTGTTGTATTTGACATGTGTGACATATTTTAGATAAAATAAAACAAAAATAAATTGTAAGTAAATACTTGTTTATTAATTTTTAAATAATACAGTCCAACTTTACATAATTTTTGGCTATAGTTAAAATATTTATGTTACAAGGTATCGGCAATATTAATATTAATTAATAAACTGTAGAAACTAACAACTTTTTTGTGCTGTGTTTAATTCGTTCTTTGGTTCCTTACACTTTTGGTACATGTACACTTGGTCTTCAACATCAACACCAACCGACAATACCACAACTATCTCATTCATTGATGCAACTACGTTTGGTTTTCGCAAGTAATACAAATAGGTACTAAATGAATAAACAAAGAAGTCATGGACGAAATAAACCGATTTTAACTCGAGCTACACACAAACAACTATTCATGCAACTATTGACTAACGATATGCGCTAGATTTGTTCAGTTGGCATCGCCTTCTGTCGCCACGCCGCCCTTTGAGGTGAGTTGGGAAGAGTAGTCACATATTTCAATTGATAGATTGATTATTTATCTCAGCTATTATGAAATACGTTTAAAACAATTACTCCCAATAGAATTTAACATTTAATTTATAGTTAATCCAATTATACTAAAAATTCAAGGTTATCATTTTATCTTCGTTATTTTAAAAATGATAAGTATTATTGTAGTTGATGTAATTGACAGGTATTAAATAAACCAAATACAATTTTATTAATTTAACAATGAAAAGAATTAAAACTATCAATTTGATTAATTATTCCAATTAATTTATTCTGAATTGATTTAATCTATATATGTGTATAAGTTCACTAATCAAATTATGCATAGAAATTAATGAAAGTAATGATAGAGACGATGTATATACTTGTTAGAATTAATATAGTACCTACATTGTTAGTTCAATCACAAATGAACTAGTTCATTTTTTGGAGTGCACAGAACCTACCATTTCATTACATATACATAGGTAAAAAATAATAGTAAGATGCCGAAGACATCTCCAACTATTCTTTTATTACTATTGAAGTTCATGTATTGAACGATTCATACATATTATATAATCACTAAATTTTGGAATCGTTCGGAACAATAATTCTTGATCATTTTATAAAATTCAACGCTTAACAAAAGTTTTGTTTAGCACGATGGAGCAACTTCTTAATATCCCTACTTCTTTGTCAATATTTTATTCATCAACCATGAATAAATATAACTTTGTCTATTTTCGGTATCTTAAAAGGGTTTCACTACTTCGCATTTTAAATGACAAAGATCAATTTAAATACCAAATGGGTGAAAACTACATTTGTAACACAATTTAGGACGCTAGGCTTTTGGATATCTAAATATACACTTTCATAATTCTTTTTAGTCGAAAGACTAGTAATGAATATCACATAGTACATAAAATTTTCTGATTTCTAATTTCGCTCATTTCGATATTGTATATTTATTATTTAAAACATAAAACAATATCTCTAATAATTTTATCGAAATGTAGCATACAAATATTGATTTTTTTTTATGATCGGTTAACACTTATGCTCCACGTTAACCCCTAGAAGTTAAACTGTCGGCATACACTTTTATGAACACTAACATCGCGCTTTATTATTGCTCAAGTTTATGATGGGAGGTCATCTTGGAATATTTGTACTGAATTCCAAATGTACTTTTGATACTAATTATTGCAATAGGAATCCAACACAGCTTGCGACGTTATATTCCTTTAGGAAAGGAAGAAGAAGAAATATGCACACATATAATAAAACAATAGAAACCGGTGTGTATGGAAAATGGAGAAGGCACGATAAGAGAAAGGGTAATACCCTTATCTTTTTATTCTCTAAAATTAATAACCGAATTTTAATATAATCTTCACGGATAGATAAAGCTTGGCTCGGAAAAGACTTTTTATTTTAAAAATTAACTTTGATAATTAGTCTTTGATAATCAACACTTATTACGGTATTTTTGTTTGATAATTAAATTTAAAATAATGAAAATACATATATAGTCCCATCTCTCCATTTGCCCCACCCGGGGATGAAAAGTAAGGGGCAAAATGAGGAGATGAGACTTTATGCATTTTTTGCGATTTTACATATAGGAATGAATATGTGGAAAGCAATCAACTTATGGTAACTGGCAAAGTTCACATGTGAATACCATGTCGTCTCAGGGATCATACCGTGCCGTAGTACCATATCGCATGATAGTGGAAAATGTTCATGTAGGGTACATTTTAGAGCATTTTACACTGACCTAGCGCGAGTTGAAAGCTTGCAACGATAGTGTATATTTTTTGATGTATTAATATCCTTTGTATTTTCTCAATTTCTAATACAATATCATTTCGGATGAGGTATTACTTTTTTTTGGACCTTCTTCATAAATTCTTCATAATTCTTATTATATCAAGTATCTTAATTGTAACATAAACGTTAAAATACGCAGGCACCTAGTCCTTTCACTTGATACCCCACTCGAAGAGGAAATTGAAAAAAGTAAGACTTAACTTTAAAAAACTCACTTTTGGTCACCAAAATACAGTATGGGCAAGAAATGTTTGCGCGGGACGACTGACACAATACTGTTAGATGCATTCGGACGTACAAGCCGCGTCTCTCTCCTCGTACCTTTCGCCGTCCGTTGATAGTTTCGCTAATATGAGCTCTGTCACAACCGTACCCAGTCACTTTCGTACCCAGTCTACCCTATCTACCATGTATTATAGTTGTTGAGTCAATTCCGATAGCAAAACCAGGACATCTTAAATGGTTTAGGTATTTACCTTGAATATACAACCCTCGGTTTTTATCAGTCTAATTTGCTTATGATGGATTCTAGAATTGCAATAATAATTTCTGGGGATAAAAGGTCACCTTGTCTGACTCCTCGCTTGATTGGAAATCTTGGGCCTACATTTTCCAGTTTGACTCTACTTGAACTGTTTCTGTATAGATGTTTGAGTATTGTCATGTATTTTTGCTCTACATTTTGGGCTTTTAAAGTGTACCATATACACATATATTACGTGTGAGATTGCGTCGACAACTTTTTGGTAATCAATGAATGTGATGTAGAGTGGTATCTGTTGTTCTTGGTATTTTTCAATTAACGGCTTTAATGTATGCATGTGGTCTATTGTAGATTTTTTTTTCTAAATCCAGTTTGTTCAATAAGTTAGTTTTTTCTAATGTTGTACTCACTCTTTCATTTATTATTGTAGAGAAATTTTATATATACTTGGCAAAAGTCTTATCGGCCGGTAGTTGCTGATGTCTTTTGGGTCTCCCTTATTGTATAGCAAAATATATTGGATTCCTAACCACTGAGATGGTGTGACACCGGTTTCTAATATCGAGTTAAATAATTTTATTAATGAAGCAGCTAGTACGTAGCATGCGATTTTTATGGCGTCGTTAGTGATGTTATTTGATCCTGGGCTTTTGTTTGGTTATAGTCTTTTTATTGTTTCAATAATTTCTGTGCAATCTATTGGTTTTATGTGGGATTGCGACGTCTGAAGTCCGATGTATTCATATTCAATATGGTTGGTGTCTCTGGCTAAGTATGACGTACTATAAAATTTTGGGAAATATTTGTTACAATGTTTATTATACTTGTCGGTTATAAGTAGTTTTTTCTAACTCTTTTAGACCATCAATCCATGTTTTATTGGCCCGTACTTCTTTATATACCTTTTTCAGGCTTTCCTCTTGTTCTAGATGTTTTTGAAGGATATTAATTCTATGGTTCTTGTAATCTTTTTCTATATATTTGATGTATAGAAAAAAATTATAAGATCAATTTGTATCGAGCTATGAGTTCATTTTTCATTGCTCGCGTTTTATTTTTGTATTTTTTTTTTGTAGCTCTTATCTTTATGTTAAAAGTCTATCTATATTTTCTGAGAGTACACCGTGGGCTTTTGCTGTTTTTGTAGTTCTTGCTATTTGTAGATTGTAATTTTGTCATGATAATCTTGCATTATCTTTTTAGGCTAAGTGTGGAGTAGAGACATTTGAATTTCCAAACTATCTTTATATATTTGTATTTCTTCTTCGCTTTTGATTGTACTGTTTTGCTGATTTATAAACCTGATTCGTGTTTTCACTGGTTTTGTAAGTGATATTTTGGTTCTGAGCGGTCTATAGCCTGATGTGAAATTTATATTTAATGTCTTCATGTTTAGAAATAGATAAGGGCGGTTAGATAGTATGAAATCTATTTCGTTTATATATTGATCATTCAGAGACTGCCATGTCCACTTTCTTTTTTTTTGTAAGAGATGTTGATGATAGCTAGCTTGTTTTCCACGGCAAAGTCAATAAGTCTTTGACCTTGTGTCTTTCTTGTTCCATACCCATACTGATTTATTACTAAATGTTCATCTTTTCGTGGCGTATTAATTTTGGCATTGAAATCACCCATTAAAATAAAATCTTTGTATGCTTTATACATTGCCTCATAGACGGTATGATAGAAAATATTTACCTTTTCTTTGTTTGCTGTTTCTGTAGGGACATATATTTTTATAATGGTGGTATTCTTTCCTGACAGTTTCAGATCAAGCAAAGCGATACGTTCAGAGATACCAAGGTAACTTTCCACATATTGTTTCAGGTATTTTTGTATTACAAAACTAACTCCATATTTGCCCTGTATTTGTCCTGTACAGTGAAGAATAAATTTTCTGAATTCTTCTATGTTATTTCCGAGGCACAAAGCTTCTGATATATGCCTATTATGTCGTGTTTTATGTGTTAATATTTTTTATAATTCTATTATTCGTCCGTACGACATCAGAGTTCTAACATTATAGATTAATATGTACTATTGAATATTTTTTTCTTTATGTCACTTCTACATGAACTCTTGGTGTGGTCTTTGTAGGGTTGTGGACATATTCTTCCACGGTGACCAACCGGCCTGGAAGATAGGTTTCGTTCCTTGTCAGTGTTTTTGTATGTGCTCCATGTAAGAAGAAGAGAGCGGTAATTGTTCTGTATTTGTAAAATTTGAATAAAGTGTATACATGACTTTCGTTGGTTTTATTGTGTTTAAGTAAAATCCTGTCTTTATAATAATCATTACATTCTTACATGAGAGTAGCTTCAATAATAAGGTGTTGTTAAGTTTATAGGAATTTTTATTGTGATTTTGTAAATATATTGTTATTATTATTTGTATAGATTAGATCATTAGAAAAAAAAACTTTATGTGTGTGTATCACTGTCTGATTAAAATCTTGTATTTAAAATAACTAACTTCACTCTTACTAATGTGTAACTATAACATAGTCTAAATTTTGTTTTTATATTAACATTTGTCACGGCTTTGCCCGAATCGGAACCGTAACCGGCACACCAAATACTTTGTAGTGATCATTAAGCGAGATGGGTAACAGAACTGTGATTCGAGACCGGAAGACACCGAAAAAATTAATAGCATAACTGGAATTAGAATAAGAAGTAGTACCGAAATCGAACTTGAGAGCGAAAACGAGGTACGAGAGCGGGACCAAAAATGGAACTTACTCAAATTGAAACCAGGTTGGGAAAAAAAAAAGACGGGACCGGAAATCGAGAATGAAAGAATGAGAGTCGATACACAAATTGAAAGAGTTTATTCTATGTCCACGCGGGTGGAGACGCGGCCGGAAGCTAGTGATATAAATAAAATTGTTATGTATATTGTTTTAGAGTTCCATATCCCAAAGAATGCACAACACAACCTTACTATAGACCTGCGCCGTCTACTTGTCCATCTATTCTATCTCAAATACCACAACAGTTAGAATGAAATTTTCAAAGAAAATGTGTCATAGCGCATACGTACTAAATAATAATTAAAATTAGTAAAAAAACTTATAATCAATGAAGATGCCCCTGTGCAAGAAATTATTGCTTAACGTTGTTTATTTTTGTTTTTGCTATTTCGAAAAAAGGGTTTACACATAAGCAAATTTAAAATAAATTCTGAAATAAAACGACAAGTAATAAAAATGTGAAAACGGTTGACCCTCCAGACCGTCCCTAACTTTTACCGCTGTAATATTTATATTACGTGTTTGAGCAACTTGAATTAAAAATTATATAGTTGTCTACAAGTTTTTAAATCACTCGAGCTCCAAAAATCGAAAGATGGTTGATCCTGCAGGTCATCTCTGAAAGTTTTTGCAACTTTCGAGCTCAAAATGCTTAAAAATATAAATTAAATTAATCAATAACTTTAACTCTAGGAGCTCAAAAATATAGTTGCACGTTTCATGATCAATGAATTGAAAAATTTTAATTTATTAAAAAAAATGTAAAGGAGACATTTCACAAATGTAATATTATATTGATCCAAACAGGTTGAGGTTTCAAAGAACGTTCGAAAATAATAACTATAAATCAAAATACATTCAATGAAAAAAAGAAGAAATTAAAAGTTATATTTATAGGTATATACTTGTATATTTTTAGCTTGTAAACCAATCTGAAATAATAAGGGTTTTCCATTAAGATTTTGTTATTAGTTATCTCTTGTGTTACATTTACTTTGTTATTAATAGCCAATATGTTTCGAAGCGAATACATTTATCAAATGTTGCTTTGTTCAAAAATTATTACACCATTGCAAAAATATTAGAAAAAATGCAATTCTAATATTTCTTCAATGGTGTATAAATTTTTATTCAATTTTACAATATATACAACGTTTATAATGATAAGCAGACACCATAGGGTGGACGTACTCATAACTAATCGAGAAAAAAAAATTAAAAATATCCTTATTTTTTAGTAATTACACAAAAAATTTGGAATCCTTCGAAAATTCACACCCCTCGGATATTTTCGACTACCATGACCACTTTACCTAAAATATTATACCGTTCTGAAAATTTGGTTAGTTGCTTTAATTAAAAAGAAAACTTCCATACTTTTTTTTCCACATGAATTAAAGAGGAGTGAAAGTAAAATATTTCAATATTTTAGGAAAGAAAAAATTTTTCATTGATTTATTTGTAAAAACTATAAGTATTCTGGGATTTATAAGTTTTATGGTGGATAGCAGCGCCACTTAGGTTGCTCATTCAAAAAAAAAATAGAAATAATTGAAAAATTGTGATCTTAATAGTCAAAAATAACATAAGAGAAATTTTCTTAAATTATAATTTATGGAAAGAACTGATAAATTTTTTAATCGATCGTTTCATATTCTTGTCCTATATTTGTTTCTATGTGCGACATCCTGGAAAAAGAGCGCTCTACCTCACAACTAGTAATTGGCAACGTTAAACAAATTTTTAAGATAATATAGCAATTTGCGAAAACATAACCACGTTTCTTTTCATAAATTAGCATAAAAGTTTCATTGCAAGAGGTATAAAACTCTGGTTTAGATTATAATAAATAAGATTTTAACTGAATGCACTTATTCTCTAAATGTTCATCTACGTTATTGCGATTATAATCAATAATATTACGTACACTTTTCAAATCTACGTTTTCCATATTTTTGGCTTGCGAATCTATTAAAAATTCGAAGTTTTCTGCTAATAGTTTCTTAAACAAGGCTTCTTTTATTTAAATTCATAATCAGCTTAACCAACGCAATATTTAGCGTGTCTCCTTTAAATTTTTCTGTGTCGTTCACTGAGGCTTTATTTGTAGACTTATCTGAAAATTTTGAAATAACACATCTCTTGCTTATGTAACTGCAATTTGTTCCCACACTAGTACTTAATTTTTTAGCATTCAATTCATATTTCTTTATTTCTGATCTAATTGTCGTCGTTTGTTATTCGCGAAACTCTTTTAAGGACACAATTAACTTGTTGCCTTCACAAATATTAAAATCAGGGCTCTGTACTTTTTTATTAACTAAATTCAATTTAGCCAAAATTTCTTTCCAAAAAACAATCAAAATCGGAGTATCGAGTTTTGCTAGTTTATTTAGCTAATTAGAGGTGAGCGCTTTTTATATCCATAGAGTCCTGGGTTACAGCCCAAAAAGCCCTTAAATAGATCTACCTCTAGTTTTATGGCATTCAATGCAGTTTTTTAAACAAAGAAGATGACCAATTACCAAATACGATTTCACAATATTTTAGTTAATCCGTTTTTCCTATTCGCCATTTTCGTAAATATTTCAAATGCAATGTCTTTTGAATGTGTTATTGAATTTTGATCTGCTTTACGGCATTCAATTCAGCTTTTTTACCAAAAAAAAGTTCCATGTATCAGTCTATCAAATATTTCACTAGTTATTTTGAAAAAACCGTTTTTTCGAGTTTTTCGTTACTCTCTCAAATGAACTAACCGTATGTGATGCAGTTTGCAACGAACAAAGTCGGTTTTTAAAGAGGAGCTAGTATTGTATTGAATTTTATGAGTAAAATATGTTAAAAATACTGCAAAAAATCACGAACTGAATGAATTGTTGCATAATTCCTTTGATATATGTACACACATTTATACATATTTCAAAGAGATTATGTATGAAGTGAAAGATGATTGGCAGAGAAAAATGAAACAATAATCAATGCATTGGAAATACGATCTCTGCGTAGTCCGTTTAGAATGTCATTAAAAGATAGATGTAGGCAATGTTTCCTAATTAGCATGGACAATATTGTTGGTTCTGGTAATTGACGTCTATGGTTACGGTCTACAAAAAACGTTAAAAGTTAAACAGCGTTGACAGCTGTCAAACATTTACTGTCTGCAAATGTCAGAAAAATTATATAGAAAAACATAAAAAGCTTCGGTAACTAGAAACCCAGTAAATAAAATTCATTGTAACATTTCAAAATCAATAAAACAAGTTTCATATTCCTATTTAAGTGTATCAATTAGGATTTGTAAAAAATGTCACGGGGCGATCTATTATACGTTAAGCAAATGGACATTAAAAGTATACCTTATTCGAATGTAAGTTAGAAATTGTTTCTATAATTATTGAAGTTACTTTTTGATGTCGTGAACGCGTTTCGTTGAAGGTGATACGTTTCGAGTAATACAAATTTTTTAGTGTATATATTATTCAATTTTTCAGTCTGACTCTGAAGATAACAACGATGAAGGCATGTGGGACGATCGCACACTGAATAGTGCTTACGAGAGAGCTATGGCTTTGGAAAAATCTAAAGTGGAAACGGCGAAACGTATTGCACAAGCGACTAATACTCAAAAATATGGTAAAAATATCACTAGAAAAAATATAACACTTTTTAGGGAATTAAAAACTTTTATGCTTTTCCTACTTCCTGTCTTTAAAAAATACAATCGAAAATAAAGGATTTAATAAAATTTGAATATGAAACTGAAAGCTTACATGGGATACAACTTGAGCAAGTTTTTTGACATCACCAACAATAGCTTTCTTTTTACCATATAAAAATTCATAGAATAATGATACTATATTTAATAAAAGACAAATTCTGTGGACTACATATTATGAAAAATGAATATCAGCTAATAATTGTTGTTTTATGGAAACAATACTTTTGTTATTTATTAATTCAATTTATTATAAGCTGATTCACAATATGTTACATTTATAGTTCCATAACATAAAACATTTTTAATTTTAATGGTGCTTGTTCTGCTTTTTACACTTAAAAACATGAACTATAAACAATGCTTAACAACATATTTTCTAGTATCTATCTAAAATTTAGTTGGATGTGAACATGACAGTTATTAATTTTAACACCTTTTAACCTCCGACCACTATAATTTCACTTTTTATAGTTTTAAATAAAAAAAAACTAGCCTTTACTTCTTTTGTTATATACTATAGCTCTTATTTATCTTCTAAACTTACCATTGTCATTTATGGTTTCACAGTTATGACAATTATTGTATTTTTTGTAGCGTAACTTCAAATTTATATATAATTAATAATTTAAATTATGAGTTGATATACAAAAAAATATCAAAGTTTTCAAACAAGTAATAAAGATAAATATTTCTTCTGTTTTTTTTTTATATTTATTTTTTTCATTCATTGTAATAAATTACAAATAATGAAATTTTTGCCAATGAAACATGATGTATATAAAAATTAATATTTTTGTAATTTATGATTTTCTCATTTCTTATTTATTGATTGAAATTAACATTTTCTTCAAATTGTAGATATCTTTGAATGCTTTCAATAACAATAATGTGCCTTATGTTTCAGATGAAACCTTAAAAACAGAGGAAAGTAACAATAAAAAAATTAAAAGTGGATCAGCACGGAATTCCAAAAAACCGAATAAGCTATGGGCAGCAGGAATGTACTGCCGAGCTGTCTACAAAGAAGACGGACGCGAATATGAGGCTATTATCACTCGTCTTCTGAATGACAAAGAATGTCTCATAACATTTTTGGGTATGTCATGCACAAATAGGGAATATAATATGGATGAAAAATCTCGAATCAAAATAAACACTTTTGGGTATCATACTAAAACATAAAAAAAAACTGGCCAAGCACTTTTTATATGATACTCGTATGAGAGGATTCTGTAGCAACACTAAAATTCCTTTCAACTTTTTGTTAGTTCAGCTTGGTATTGCTCTAAGTTTAAATTGAATGTAGCTTGTGTCAGGCTTTATTTGCCTGCACTGCCGAGGCACACCTTCCCACAATCTTTTTATTTCAGATTGAGGGGCTTGAATGTCAAAGCAATCCACACTGGCCCAGTGTGATTGGGTGGTGCTAATGACTGATAATAACATCGGGTCCAACAGTTTAACCTGTTGTCCATGGTATGGAATGTGTTGTTTAATTTGACTTGAGTTAAAAACTCATTGTTTAATTTGCTCATAGTTAGGATCGAACTTGATGCCTTTTGGCCCAAAGCTGATGATCTTAACCAGTCCTCTGTCACCGCTTATAAGCAAATATAACTTGCTATGCCATAGATAAGGGTGGCTATGTAATATCAGATCGTAATAATAAGAACTTTTACTCATATAGTAATAATATAGTTATATGCTTTGGTCTTTCGTACCAGTTAGTTTTATTTAATTAATATATCTGAACTCTAATAATGTGCCTCTGGTAATCTCACATAAAAGGCAATATGTCATTCATCAGGAAAATAAAAAGTAATATGGGATTTTAAATTCATTAAATTTTATCCTAAATTTTGCCAAGTAGATATCAGAGTTGTTCCTAAGACATATATATAGTTTTAAAACCCTAAACTAAAAAAATTTCGTACTTGATGTGAACTCACAAGTAAATTCTTTGAAAATAAATGGAAACCGCCTTCAAAAACCTGTTTAAATAATTTTTAAATAGCCTTTAAAAACTAATCAGTTCTTATTGAATTTGATTCCAGCTAAAGCAAAGCAAAAGAATATACAGTCAAAATCTGTTATAACGACATCGAAGGACTAATATTTAGTCATAAAAAACCAATAGTTGTAACAACTGGTGGCGTTTTCGCCACACATTTTCCCGCTGACAATGCAGTGCTGAGCCCAGAAATGTTAAATCCAACGACATGTGCAAACGAAAACTTCACCAAAACGTTGAACAAAATCATTTGCTTTATGTTAAAAGAATTCGTCCATTTATTGGCACATTGTTTGTTCTTTCATATTTAAACCAATTTAACAAAGCCTCCTCTACTTCGTATGCTTCGTTGTCTGGATCCTTTCATTTTCAAAAAATTTTTGTCATAAAGTGTTTGAAATTTTTCCCTCTCTTTCCAAATGGTTGAAATCATCAAGTGTGATATGCCGAATTTTTTTGCCAACTCCTCGTTTGGAATTCCACTCTCTAGCTTTAAAAAAAATGATGATTTCTCTTCAATATTAATTTGTTTT
Organism: Eumeta japonica; assembly: GCA_005406025.1. Taxonomy (NCBI): domain Eukaryota; kingdom Metazoa; phylum Arthropoda; class Insecta; order Lepidoptera; family Psychidae; genus Eumeta; species Eumeta japonica. The sequence goes on from BGZK01000768.1 coordinate 225,241, forward strand.
ATTTTTGTTTGTGATTTGTTAAAAATTTCACACAGACTGACTGAAGAGATATGAAGAAGCTGGTCTTGACTCGATGGCATGCACACGTTTTTGTTTCTAAGAATTACAGAAGACCATAAACTTGACATGTTATGTGTACTTTTATGATAATAGCCATTGACCATGAAAATGTGCCTATTCAAGTTGTTCACAATACAGTTGAACTGATCGTTCTACAGTATGATTCTCCGAAAACATTAATCAAATGTAGTCGCTTAATGCGGTTATGTTGTAGTAAGCAATGTCGTTAAAACCAATGTTTTTGATAAGACGGTCATATAGCGTTCAGCCAGGACCTTTGATTTTGGTCAATATAACCGGTATGTTGTTCTAAACGATGTTGCCATAAACAGTTTTAACTGTATGATATATAAACATGAATATGTAACATTAAATATTGAGTCAAAAAAGATCTTCTTAGAAGAGACACAACTGTGTCTGATTTATCTTGAGTTGGAACCGACTCCAAAAACAAATGCTTAGTTGTTTTTGAAGTCTGTTTCAAAAAGTATTTAAATAGGTTTTTGAGAGCGGTTTTTATTTTTTTTTCCAAAAGTTTATTTCACTTTTTTTAGTTATCTAGTAATTATAACTTTATAATTTAGCTACTTTAAATGTGGATTTAGTCATGGTTAATAAAAATGGCCAAGCATCTCCTTTACTTTTGTACAGAGTGTAATATATATTACTTTCGCGTTTCATCACGTCGGGGTCACCAGTATGAGATCGGTTGGGTGTGTTCATTTACTTTAAAATAAAATAACTGACTCCAATATCTGTTTAATTTGTAATTTATTTTATATCACTTAATTAAATACTGAGTACTGGTGACCCTTAGTTGGCCGGCGACTTTTAGCGAGGGGCTGCCTGAGAGAGACTCTGATCTAGACTAGACTGACGATGGCGGTCAGGATCGCCCCCGGCGCTGTGGCGCATACAGGTAGGAGCGAGGGCTTTGCTATTGGCTGCCGATCACGTCATAACTTCCTTCGGAACATCGGCCGACGCTTCATACCATATAAGGCAATGAATTTGTTCCCGGGCCGCGTTCTGGGAAGGTGCCGTGTGCAGCCTGAGCCCGTCGCGCGATCGCTGACGCATCGTCCGTGTATGCGGTACAACTGCTACACAGAGCAGCTGGAAAATCAATTCCGATCCCAAATTTATCATCCACTGGTGGTCATTCCGGGATCTTTACATTCTTAGTTGGAGTGTAACTAAATTATACTTATTGTTTATTATATAAAAATTCAACAAATCATACAGATTACAATTTTATTTGCTTCCATATTAAATTAATTCACTCTGTCTCTACTGTTATCGCTAAGATTTCTGACGTGTTTCAGCTAAGATTGTCACATTAAAAGTGTATAAATAAATGAAAATATGTAGATAGATTAATAAGTAATTGATTTTAATTTGGCGTATGCTAGGTTTAATTAATATTGATTGAAAATTAGTTTCTATTGGCAAAGGCAATATTATCGCTCAACTCCCTACCATTAAGGAGTGCTACCACAGCACTCCTAAAATGCTATATATGCTATCAACTCAAATATACTTTCTATAACAAGGTCGAGCAAATTCCAAAAATATAATTTTAGTTTTATTTACATTTTGAAAAGTAGTGTCTGTTTTTACTTCAATTTGTAACACACTAAACAAAATAAATTTTAATTTGCATACTTAATATTAATTTTTTTGAAGGGTTTGGAATCTGTATCTTATGAGTTCACATATTTAGAGAAAAAAAGATGCAATTTTTCCTTGGCAAAACAATGTTGTGCAAAATATATTTGTTTTGAATATTAATATAACGAAAATGATTTTTTGGAGTTTACTACTTAAGAATTCATTTTCACCTTTGGCCTGCAATACACAAATTATATGGAGATCATAATTAACTATTAACAGAAAATGAAGTAATTGCTATGTTGCCGTCATTGTTATACCTTCTAGAAATATCAAAGAATAATGTTTGACTTATGACCTCCATTTTCCTCTATAAAAGCTTTATATCTGTCATAGAGGTTTTTTCTACTTTCATAATTTAGGATATAAATCATCAAAATTATTGAAACTATTAAACTGTTCAAATAATAAATATTTGGAGTCCTAATAAAACTAATCATGATTTTATAATGTAACATATTTTAATTTTTTTGTTTCTATGAAAATCTATATTTGACAAATGACATTGCTCTCGACTCATAATGAAAATAGAATGACAGTAATTATTTATTGTTTTAATACATAATTAGTACATAATTAATAATGTTCTTAAATAAATAAATATTTAAAATAAATGGCAAACTCAATCTCTTCGACAATGCTTGAGTCTTATGATGGTCTTAACTATATGTTACGTAGAAAATACAATTATACAGTTAATTATCTATATTAATAATTTCGTCAAGGGTTATGATAGACTCTATCCAAACCTTCCTTGAATAATGAAACATAAAAAAATTAAAATTTCGAGTCGACAACATATAGGGGCCATTCAAGTATTACGTAAGCACCAAAGGGGAGTGGTGGGTCTTTGCTTTGCTTACTTTTGATGATGTGGGAGACTCAGAATTGGAGTTCATAATTATTTATTTATAAACTTGATAACTGCTGTTCATGAAAAGAAAAAAAAATATCAAAAACTTGTACCAATTTTTACGTAAGCATAGAGGAGCAGGGTAAGAGCTTTGCTTACTTTTGCTGACAAAGGGTAAAATATGCACAAATTCTATTTACGTAATATTTGAATGGTCTCATATCCGCAAAATTCGAATTGTCGAGTATTTTGTTAAATTCTAATGATGGTGACAGACGAATCGCAGTCGCCATATTGGCCACTCTAGCGAAACGTCACTGACACCGAATGACATCTCGAGTAGATTAATAAATGTGGGTTATTAAGCGCACATACGCCTCGCCACTCAGCACGTCGCGCTATTTATTTTAAAAAGAAAACTGTGAGTCATGTGACTGTAAAACGAAACGTCTTGCCGTAAACAATGAGCGAATAAAAAAAATATTAATATTATTTTTGATTTAACCAATTTGTATAAAGAAAAACATTTTCATTTTTTATTTTCAAAAGTAGTAAGTACTTATCTACCTACTAAAGTAAAGAAAAAGACTGAGTGCTTAAAACAGAGAGCTTCACAAAGAATAAACTTTAAAAGCTATTTGTTTTGTTAATTTATGTTTGTTTATTTTTAAAGTCGATTTAAAATTAAAATTATTTATGTAAAAACTTTTGCAGTTTTAATTGACTATATTTATTAAACACAATAAACGATGCTATAAGAATCTATGCCTTTAATATTCCTTGAGAACCGATAACTACAAAAATATCTACCTACATTTTGTATCTACATGTGTATTATGAGTCGCATTTCACCCGAGCGAAGCCGGGTTTTCATCTAGTTTAGTATAATGGCAAGCATGAACATTATTCATCTATGAGTTATTATACCAAAGAAATGAAAATTTAATGTACATTAAGATTGGAAAATAATATTAACAATTACAAAACCTTATGTAGAAAATAGTGCAATATTTCTATGCCAACCAAAGTATTTAATAAATTGAACTAGATAATGGCCACAAGCCTTTGCTTTGTTCTAAGGACAATTTCAACCATAAGTAACATATCAAGCAAAATGTGTACATCCAACCATGATAACGAAGATAGCCAGCCAGTATTTTTGAAATATAAATACTCGCTGGCTATCTTTGTTTTTCTGAACAAACGGAAATAACAGGAAAGAACCATCCCAAACATGTCATTAAATATAATGACATGTTTGGGATCTTAATGTACATTAAGATTGCAAAATAAACAGAAAATGAAGTAATGTTGTCTATGTTGCCCCTCTGTGCAGCATATTTGCACATCTTATACTAAACACATGTATTTTTCTTCCATTGCTGATTTATAGATGTTTTTAGTTGTGTTTATTTTAGTTGTTTTATATAAAGAAGACGAGTTAAGCTTTCTATATATATGGTCTCAAATGTATTGCCATGGTAACCAAGTGTTCAATGGAAATTTTGGGTTTTCAGTTTTAATATGAAATTCTAAATACAGACTACTATTTTAAATATCTGATCAGACATACAATTTTACTTAAAAAAAAATTGAAAAAAAATCAGAAAATTTTGAAAATTTCCAGAGAAAAATTCCAGTTTCTATCGTTTCAGAATCATGGTCTGAAGCCACCATTTCAGTATTTGCCCGACCGTCCCTTACACTCTGTATAACTGAATTTATTTAGTATATTTTATGAAATCAATAATAAATATAAAAAAATATATATACATGCTTTCATTATTAGATAGAAGAGATGCATTTATTTATCCCTTTTACTTATTGTACATATTCCCTTTTGTTTATATGTATTTTTAATTTCCAGGTTATGAAAACACAGATATTGTTGCTCTAAAGTGCTTGAAACCATCACAAGGAAAACGTAAAAGGATAAGTCAAATTCACCAAGCCATGGCCGATAACCTAGGTGAAGGATTTGCTGATAATGATGTATATAACTACGACAGTTCCAATACAGCCACAGGTGATTAAGATATTGAAATAATTCTGTGTTCATAGTTTCAATCCTTACAAAATAAACAGTAATATAAATTATTATAAAAGTATTTCCAGCAAATATAACATAATCCTTTTTGCTTTTATTGTTTTTATAATTTTCTGACTTGCGATTTTTATTAGGCCTACCCTTGAAATAATTAAGAAATTTTTTTTTTTCATTTTTTTAAGATACTAGTAAACAGAAAAATTGTATTATAGGAGCTTGCTTAATTTATGTACAACAAGAGAAATAAATGTAGATGTAAAACAAATAGAACTTTATGTTCCTATTAGATAAATTATATAATGCTAATAAAAAAAAGTATTGGGTCTATCTGCAAAATAGCATATGTGTAATTTATTTTAAAGTATATAATATAATATTTAAATCAAAAAGAAGTTTTCAAGTTAACACTACATGATAAGTAATAAAAAACTTGTTATTCGATTGTTGTATATATAAATTTCATACTTTTTCTTAGTTTGTGATAATTAGGAGAGATGATAGTTTTTTAAACTAATTAATAGGTTCTGTTACTTAAGAAAACAATATTGGCATGTTTCAGATCGCTCGTCAAGTGTCAACAATAAACCTAAAAATAAGAAAGGCCATAGATTTCCTAGAGTGCAGTTGCCGAATCTGCCTTACCCGCTTCCTCAAATGCCCGACATGAAATCACCTAGAAATGTGTGTATATTTTCATTGTATTTTAAATCATTTCACATGTCACTTAACTCTATGAAAGTTTATCTTTTATTGGTCACTATCATTGTTATTCATTTTCATTTTTTATTCTCAATTAGTTTCATATGCAATTGCTTTCAAATATTTTATCATATGTAGAATTAATTATTTAAATTATTTGAAACGAATTCAAAAATGCCAAAAAAATATATTTATAACAATTATTATGTGCAAGTGAAAAGTAAATTTAGTTTTTAAATAATGTGCTATCCATAAATTTAATATATACTACCATTAGAATTGCCAACTTACAAAACAAAAAATATAGTATATGCATATGTTAAAGCGAGATAGATATACAAGACCATTCATTGCATGACATAGCCCTACATGTTCTTCCAGTTGAATCAATCCCTTTTATTCTTGCAAAACTATGGTTTTAATGCAGTTTCATTTTTAAAAGGTGTGATTTATTATGGATATGTGAGCAATGTCCAAAGGAAATTTATATAAGAAAAAATATTCACAGAATCATACATTTCAAATATAAGTACCATAAAATTATTTTTTCTGTCAAGTGTAAAGTTTTGTAATGACTATCAAAGTACAGTGGACCCCCGGTAGTCCGACAAACATTTTGTAGGACAGTGTCGGTCTATCGAATTTGTGGATTATAGAGTACTGCCTAAGACGCCCTATAGTCTGCATTTTTTTGAAAAACAGTAAATACCTTGTAATCCGATAAAAGTTTAATCATGCATTAGTCAACAATGATAGGCATGTCGGATTACAAGGAACGCCTGTTTAGACAGGGTCCGGATTACCAGAGGTCTACTGTAATATGAATGTATGTGAATGGATGGAAAAAGTTATTGTGTTCAGGGCCTCTTCCACAATCTCTTTGTAAACTGACTTTTATCAAAAATTACTTTCATTTAACAGTCACTTTAAAATACTTTTATTTCAGCTTTATTGTCACCACATTTGTCTTTTATCTTATAATAAAATTTTAATTTACAAATATGACACGAGTAAGCACAACAGCCCATATTTTATGTTACTTGCCATAGTTAATAATTTATCAAATGTTAAAGCTTAGTTTTCTTTTAATTATATTTCATAACTGTTTGCAATTCAATAATTTAATTTATATTTACTTAAATATTATTACACATACTGGGCACTATAATGGAGTCGAAATCGGGTGCAGTATCGGTAGAAGAACTGTCAATATGGCCAGAACCGGAATTAGGATTGAAATCAAAATCGATCAATAGAAAACATCTCAATTTTTGTTCACACGGATAAAGCCATGGGTGGAAGCAAGGTTGGTGATATAGATCAATGACGAAAAGTAAACAAACCCACATGCGGTCAATAAATTGGAATAATTAATACAATTATTAGTTTATATAAAAAAACAATAGAAATTAAGAAAACTAATGAAATAGGTCATATGGTTGAAAAAAAATTGTGGGTGGAAATACAGATAGATATCAAAAGTATTATCAGTAACAATAGTTACATAATATCAAGTCAAATAATTGTTTGTTATTTATAGTTAATTAATTCAGCATGTGAAATCTATCTAACATTGTTGTACTAGGATAATGGTTTATTATTTTATTATTAGGTTCTTTAAAAATTAATAGGTGTCAGCTGTCAGTGTATTAATATCAAAAAACAGATTTGTTATTCGCAATATTTAAATGATAATTTTAAGGTAACAAAAATTGCTTCAACGACCATATAAAATATATAAAGTCACTTTTAGAACTAAAAACCGTCAAAAGGAGGTAGTGGAATGCACAATTATTTTTAAAAGTGAATTTTTGTTAAAAGAGAGTTTAAAAGGTGAATGTGGAAGAAGTCCATAATCAATTTCAAATAATGGCTAATATATCAATGCAGCTACTTGAAGCCTTTTCTATATATTATTATAAAAATAAACACTATATTGAAATGTCAAGTGTTCTGGTTCATTTCATGATACATTCCATTTACAGAATGAGGACACTCGTGGGAGTTATTTGTTGTTTTTGATGTGTCTTAGTTATTTCATAACAAATTTAATGGATATGTGTAGTAAAAATAGTGTTATCCATAGTCCTAAGTATCATAAATAATCTAAATTAATTTTTAAACCTGAAGAAAACGAAAGGTTAATATTCTGGTACTTTTTTTTTATTTCTTGATTTTTTCATAAACTATTTCAAAAAAATAATAATATACGACATAGTAGATATATAAAAAATGTATTGCGCTCTTAAAATTTTTTGCATGTGATAGCTGTAACTAGGCGAATAATAATCAAAACAAATGTTTTTATAAAGGACCTTGTAATACTCTTTAGAGAAAATTCCCTACATCCTGCATCCCTTTCCATTTAGACAATTAAAATTAAACTAAGTTTACAGATGTTTCTATAAAGTTTCAATTTTGTGCATATCACACACATCTTATAAACTCCAAAAATTTAATTTTTAAAGTATGTGCTAGTTTTTTAAGACTCCATATAAATAGCAATGCCAAACATTATTTTTGTGTGGCCTCAAGTAGATGTGTGTAATTTGATAAGGATTAATACTATATAGGTCAATAATCCTGATTAAGTAATCCCATATCTTAATACAAAAAGTTCTCTTGAATTGTTGCACTATTTTAAAACCCTTGGTCAAAAGTAATGAATAAATTTTTTTTTAGAAACTGTATTAATCTGTTAAAAATACCTCATTTGATACAATTTTTTTTTTGTAGGAGCTAATCTCACCCCCATTTTAAAAGAATAGTTTCTAACCTTTGAGTGGCAGTACACACACTCATCAACAAGATAAAAATTCCCACATTCAATAATTTGCAAAAATATTCTGGGACAGAACAAATGGATACAAGCTCATGCATGTATACATTTATTATGGAATCACTCCCATAAGAATCCCACTTTTCTTTTTATATACAAAAACCTAAAATTGAAATGTTTTGATAACTACAATTACTACTTAACATTCCGAATGAACTTTTTTTTGCCAAAAAGTAATCCATGTACAATAAACGGCTTACGTTTCTATTACACTGTGGCCATAGACATGGTTGTAAAATTATGGAAACCAATGTCGCCTACTTATTTCCAGCTGTCTTGCCCTATAGGCGTCATGGATATGCCCATAGCACCGCCGTTACCTTTCCTTCGAGATGATGCTGAAGAGCAAGCACTGTCATCGATGCTGATCAGCTGGTATATGAGCGGTTATTATGCTGGCCTATATCAAGGTCTGAAGAGGTTTGTATAAATATTAGCTAATATTGAATAAATTACAAAAGACAAATAGATAACAACAGACAAAGAAATCAATTTGACACCAAAAGCACAACCTACATTGTAGTAAAGTATTGCAAAGTACTAACACAAAAATAAATTTTGCATATTAAAAATCCAAAAAAAAAAGTATGTTCTCACAGACATTTGCCATCATAATGTATATTTTTAACCAAATTAACATTGAAATAATATGCTCATTAACACTTATTACTCATACAATTTGAAAGCCTGTAACAATTATATTTTAATAATGCTATGAGAGTAAAAGCCATTAATATATAATATTTATTAATATGCAAGAAATATCTATAAACCAAAATATGCTCTATTCTCATTATTGTGTTCTTTGGAGATGGGTCGAGGTTTGATCACTACTGAAGCATGCCCCCGTACAATCTTTTTATATCAGATTAAGGAACTCAGACCTTAGCCCTCTATACTGGCTCAAACCGCTTAATAACATGCTCTCTGAGGCAACACAACAATTCATTTAATTTGACTCGAGATAAAAATTCATTGGCCTGTATCAGACGTCATGATACAATAAATCCGGCATTCTCATGTTTGAAGACAATGCTCTTGGCCATTCAACTTGCCATACAGTCGCGTGTTATTGAACGGCGAACGGTAAAAAGTGGCTATCCTCTCAACAGAATGTTTAAGCTGGACACATCCTCCATTCGATACATACGTTACAAGCTCAGTACTCTGTCATCACGCCTTTACTTTTATTTCTTCCCCCTTAAACCCACCAACAATCTTGTAGGGTTCTCGATCACTCCCAAGTTGTGAATTTTAACTGTTACATTTGTTTCTCATTTCAGAGCGAAAAAAGGCGAAAGGCACAACTGAAGTTTTATAACTCCGCTCCAATGTAATCGAGACTTAAAATATGGGAAATAAAATCTGCTTATACCACTGTTTCTTGTACGAACTCAATCCGTAAATTGAATTTGTGAAATCAACAAATAAAACGTATTAAATGTTTTTCAAATGCTTTATTAAATTATAGATAACATTGGAATGCAGTCGGAAACAATAAATTATCTTCCAGATATGTACAAAATATACAGTAACCATATGCATTAATGTAGTTTGTTTTTCTTCTGCGTCCAATAATGTCTCTTAAAAGATTAAGATTGGTGGGTCGATTATTTTGGCTAATGTCTGATGTAATGTAAAATACATAATTTCATAAATAAAGTATTTGCCTTATTGCCAATCTTGGCCCCAAACACAGGACTATATTCTTTTTGTCTCCCGACTTTTATTATAGTACTTTGAGATTCAGAGTAAAATGGCAGAAGCAAAAGAAATGTTGTAACTTTATTGCTTCATTTCAATTTTTTGTATTGTCATCGAGAAATAAACATTATCAATAAAGTAACAGAGAAAGATGAACAAACCCCGATAAATATTGTCAATTAATTAGTATATTTAAATATATATATATATATATATATACTGCAAATTAGTGGAGTGAGATATAAAATTTAGTAGTGTGATATAAAAAGTATCTAATAGTCACTGCCATTGAGGCATAATTGAAATGAAGATAATTGCTCACTCCACATGTTTTAAAATGACAGCCCATTGGCAAAAGTGATACCTTCTAGAAATATCAAAGAATAAGTTAATAGATATATGTTTGACTTATGATCTCCATTTTCCTTTGTAAAACTGCTATATCTGTCATAGGTTTTTTCTACTTTCATAATTTAGAATATATTATAAATATATATGAATATATCATAAATCATCAGAGTTATTAAAACTATAAAACTATTCAAATAAATATTTGTGGTCCTAATAAAACTGATCATGGTTTTATAATAATGCAACATATTTTGATTTTTTTTGTTTCTATGATATTCTATCTTTATAAATGACATTGCTCTCGACTCCTAATGGAAATAGAATAACAGTAAATATTTATTGTTTTAATACATAATGAAACAGTGTTCTTAAATAAATAAATATTTAAACTAAATGGCAAACTCAATCTCTTGACAATACTTGAGTCTTATGATGGTCTTAACTATATGTTACAGAGAAAATACAATTATACAGTTAATTATTCAGTATAATGGCAAGCATGAACATTATTCATCTATGAGTTATTATACCAAAGAAATGAAGATTTAATGTACATTAAGATTGGAAAATAATATCAACAATTTCAAAGCATTATGTAGAAAATAGTGCATTATTTCTATGCCAACCAAAGTATTTAATAAATTGAACTAGATAATGGCCACAAGCCTTTGCTTTGTTCTAAGGACAATTTCAACCATAAGTAACATATCAAGCAAAATGTGTACATCCATTCATTACAAAAATACTAGCTGGCTATCTTCGTTTTTCTTAACAAACAGAAAGAAATATGTCATTGAGTTAAGTATCTACATGATAATATTCTGTACTTAACACAGTTTCTATAGTAAAGGTGTTTACTGTAATGGTAAAATTATAATATTAACATCAAAACATATGTAATTATGAAACAAGCATGTAGCTGTCTGCAATTATAACCAATGCTATTGGTTAGTTTAATTATTGGTTAGTTGCATTTAATTAATCTGGTACATCGCATTCTTGTAGAAAGCCATCAATGTTGTTACTGCTGGCTGATTCAATGTTGAACACTGAAATTAGTTGTTTAGCGTGAGTATGACTTGATAACTTATGTCAAAATTCACTGTACCTACCTACTATTTTCTATCAATCTTACAGATATGAAAATAATGATTTAAAAATTGTTTTATTCCCATAAAACTGATTTGGTATCTCACTGAAGGCTTTTTAATTGTAAAGCTTTCTTTTGATTAAGTGCATAACAATCTCTATTAATTTCCATATAAATCGTTATACTTGGATTCCTTATGACTAGCACTTTTAGTTGAAGCATACAAAGTTTTACATTTTATTCTTTTTATGGGAAAAATAAAAAGATAAAATATATATTGTACAAGACAAAGGCAAAATAATAATTCGGCATTAAAATTCTTTCTCACATGTTTACAACTATAATGATCGAAAATATGGGAAAACAGAATTTTTGTGATCTTAATTGACTTATCTTAATTATTATGAATCGAACACGAAGTAGGCAATTTATAAATAAATATTTATGTAACACTTTATATCTATTCATATTTATACCAATAATAAATATGTATTTTGATTTCTTTTGTACAAAAAAAAATGTTTAATTATAGATAAACATCATATCCATGGCAGTGCTTAATAATAGGGTAGTTTACAATTTTTTTGCATTTCTCTATTAAAATGTATTTCAATAGAATAAGAATGTAGTGAAAACAGTTTATTTTATAATAACTGTAAATATACTATAATTAGGGAAGGCACCAGTACCCAGTAATGTCATAGTCTATTAACGCCGTATGCCCGTATAGAATAAGGTTAAACTAAGTTTTGCCAGAAAGTGATTGCATAGAATTTTTAATAGCTTATGGTTTATTGTTTTTTAACTAATTTTAATTTCACTTTTAGTCCTCACGTCTAGTTAGCTTTCAAAATTCATCAACAAATATAATATTTTAAATATCAGTAAACTACCCTGTTGTCAATTCAATATATAGTTTAAATAAAAAAAAAATATCTATTAAATATTTCGTTCGATTAATTCGTATTTTCTCGAGTTCTACATTTGAAAAATAAAAATTTAATTTTAAAAAGACTCCTATTTTTAATTTAACTGATTTTTCAATTGCTTGAATATCAATGTAATAACCAGCCCATCAAAATATACCGGACAATCTAATGTAACAATTCCAGTCAGCTATCGCAATACAATGAATACAAAAACAAAACTCAAAGTTGAGTTCATTGTCTAGTAGTATTTAAATGAATTATACCACTGTATGCATATACAGGTTATGCGCTTCGGTTATATTCGAAAATACGAAAATGACTGACCGACAAGTGTTTTAAGTAATAATGCGCTTTTTAATGCCAACAGAAGCTCCACACTTTATATATAATATAGCACTGCATTTTGCTGTTTATGGTACAGAGTGTAGAGGTGTGCAGTTGTAAAACAATCAACATGCATGAGCATATCATTTGATATTTGTTTAGAGTTCAATCTGCGACCACATTGCATTCACTGCAATTACTGGACTATGATTGTATTTTTATTTATTTATTTTTCTATTCACTTTCTGGGTCTATCTATACATAGTAATATTTGAAAATCAGCATTTTTATTTTATGAAAATGTTATGCAAATCAAACATAAACATCTTCATCTTGGTGATTAAAATTATATGTAGCCTCAATATTAGTTTATGGTTAAAAAAACACCCGTTTATATATAATTTAAGATACTGTTTCTATTTTTCATACAATAGAAATATAAATTATGATTATTGATATTGTTAAGTAAAGCAACGGTCGCTTGCGTCCCGATGCCCTCGATCAACCGCAAAGGGGGCTTAGAGAACAGAAGCTGCCAAATGTTAGGAAAATCCGTATGTACACGTCTCTCTCCGTCTCTATTCCACGACATCGACAAACGCGATCAACGAACCAACTATTAAATACAGACGTTACGACGTCATAATTACATTGATCACTCCGAGGGAGCAAGACGGCAAATCTCACCTTCTCACTCGTAATTTTTACATTCGCAACGACACAAACTCGGTCGTTTTGTGTCAACATAATTAGACCGCTCCGTGTATGAGGCTTCTATCCGCAATCAATAAGGCACGTGGTTGTCCCAGCGAGGCGCGCGTCATACGAGCGTGCTGAGCTCGTGGGTTTCCCGGCTGAGGTCCACGGTGGCGGGGGGCACGCCCGGCGTCGCGGCGCCCTCCCCGGGCGGCGTGCTCGTCGGGGGCCTGCGGATTAGATATTACTCTAAAGATGGCTTAGGATTTTCGGTTTAGTATGCATCAACTTCGATATTCAAACTTGATGTGATTTCACAAAACTATTTTCAGGTATTGAGCGCATAAAGTGGAAAGCACCTTTATACATTGTAACTAATCAATAGTATTCTCTAGTTAATTCAAACAATATTGAAGTTTTAAATTGATACAAAAAAATCTGTGAGACCATCGACCCTGCAGGCTATCACTGAAACTTTCCACTGTAATATTTATCCAATGTGTTTTTGAGCTACTTTAGTTCAAAAAAATGCAATCGTCTCGAAGCTCAAAGACTTATCTTTTAACTTATGGAATCAAATATTCGACAAAAAGTTGATCTTATAGGCCATTCCTGAAACTTTTGCCACTTTTAAACTCAATCTTCAGAAATATACCTAACAGTAAATTATCGAGTTTAAGCTCAAAAATCTATTTTTATGTTTTTTCTAGTTCTTCGAGTTCAAAACTACCGTTTTAATATGTTTTTAGCTCTATAAGTTCAAATATCTAGATTTAATTAAATAAAATGCTATTTTTTAAATTTTTAAACTGCGTTATTTATCGAACGCGTTTTTCAATTTTGATCTAGGTACTTAGCAGTATTCAAAACAGTTTTTTAAACAAACGCAAAGTTGACTGACACAAAACATCAAATCGACAAGCAGATTAGAAGCTAGACAGTGAAATTTATTAATAGAGTAATTTCAAAATGACGAAAAAACATTTTTTGAAAAATTTTTCTTCAACGATTTCTCTTGAACAAATGACCCGATTTTAATGCATTTAACAACGATCGAGGTCATTTTTTTAAGGAAAACAACTGCATAGATTTTGGAATCAATCGGTAAAATAGTTTATAAAATATTGTAAAAAAATACTTAACGTAAAATTTTTTGCAACACTATCTCTTAAACAAATCAACCAATTTTTATGCAGTTTACGGCAGTCGATGCACCTGTTTGAAGAAAAGAACTGAAAACATTAGATTTTGGTAACGATCGTTAAGAGTAGTCTAAAAATTATTTAAAAGAACATTTTCCTGAAAACTTCATTTTTGAAATTCATCACATCCTACCGGGCGAAACTGGTTCGACGTTTCAGGAATTCTAAGTTAACTGGACTCCTTTCGTATGTCTTTAAAGTTCGTTTCGATCGGTTTATCGCTCAAAAAATTGTGAGAGGTATTCATACACTCACACGCATGAGCACACACAACAGAGACAGGGAGACATATCACTCTAAAAATGGTCGAAATAGATTCCTAGAACCCTAAAGTATAAAGATCTGGTGAAAATACGATTTTCGAAAATCGGGATGAAAACAATAATTTCCCGATTTTAAGAAAATTTTCAATTTTCGTAGCGGAAAATTTAAAATTAAATCGTTGTATCTAATTAGCGGTCATCCGCTCGCTGGAGGTTATGAGTAATGAAAGTACTCAAAAATGTGGTGTATGTTATATGAAATTCAAAAAATAGATACCTAAACGTTTTACACAATAATTGTCGTATGATCAAAGTCTCAGCGGTACAGTAGTCTTTAACTGACGCTTACACAAAAAAATCTTTAATATATATATTATACATGAATATTTTATTTTTCATCCAACTGACCTGATAACATAAGGCCCCTGCTGTAACAGCGTGATGGGATGCGCGTACGCCGGTCCCCCAACGCTGTGGAAACTCAGATTGACCCCTAGACCCGTATTATTTAAATGTCCGTTCAACAGAACACCGTTCGACGTATTCAAGTTCTGAGCACTCAACTCCGGAGTTCTGAACGCTCGCACTAAATTAGTCTTCTCCTTCTGCCACACGAAAACGTTATGCACCATCGCACATCCACAGAACACTATCCCCACTCCGATGAAGACCGAGGTCACCACGGCCGGCGTCGACGGAAACTGGATGAACGTGTACAGTATTATACCTGAAATATGAAAAAAGTTCAGGCTATTATTCCATAAAGCATATGCTAGTAACGTCATCATTTTTCTAGCATCTCCAGGATCCCACAAACATTTGTAGGATCCTCATATGTATTTGGATCTGTGTGCGCAATACGATATTTACTTATTATTTTTTTAGTTTCTTACAAAAAAAAAACATTCTCCAAAAAACAATCCTTTGCAATATTTAATTTTCATAGTTCCAAAGTCAACCAACCAGTAAGGAACACCGGTATCGATATGAAGAAGCCGCCCACGGCGCGCACGCGCGTGATGGCCGACTTCTGCAGGTACTTGTTGGTCCTGAAAATAATGAGCAGTGTTATACTGAAAAGCATTTAGCATTGAAAGATTTTAAAGTGCACAATTTTATTTTCAATAGTAACTCGAAACTTTCTTGCATTATAAACATGTTATTGCGATTAATCGACAGAAATAATTTATCGATATTCGTCTGTGATTTTAAGTATTGTCCGACAATAAACAAACATTTGTGAATGTATATTGTCACATTACGCTTTCGTCGACTTCCTTATAAAATCATACCCTCTTACAATTTTTTATTCCAAACTGAGGAACTTAGAAATTAAGCCCCCCGCTCTGGCTCGGTGCGGGCCGGAGCCGTTAACGGCCATTGCCACCAATGCGATGGTAAATCCAAGATCCAGAAGGATCCACAAGGTCCGGATTTAACGGTTTAACATGCTCTCCAAAAAACGAAATAATTGGGTTAATTTGACTTTAAAAACTCGATCAGTTCCGTTGACCAACGCCGTAATGTCTTCCTTTTCGAAGACAACGATTTCTTGACCGACGTCAAGAAGTCGTGCGCATACGACGCCATAAACTATACTTGCATATAATAAAACAGTAAAGAGAAAAAATGTGTATATTAAATATATTTGAGAAAAACTAATGTGGGGGTATTAAAAATGATGACAGAACACACTTAAATGGCTTTTTATAGAATTTAAGTTTGTTGTCAGTTTTATTTGTGAACTCCACAAAAACCAGTAACAAGTATTTGATGAAGTTTTGTATGGTAATAATTTATGATCATAGATGGCGCTAGTTGTACGTGCGATTTCGTTTGCTTGGAATTGGTACAACACCACGCAACCGCTGCAAAGTTAGTCACGAAAGCGCCGCAATGGTATAAAATTGGCATACGAGGAAAAGAAGCGAGGGCCGAGGAGTGTTAAACCTGCACATTACACCATTCGCAGGGAATTCAGAAAGGCAAAGTTTCGTGCGCTGTACTATACTTAAATACAAATACCGAGAGATGGACCGGGATCGAGATCATGGCGGACCCGGCGTCATCGGCAGATATAAAAGATTCGTTCTAAGTCCACGCGGGTGGAATTGCGGACAAAAACTAGCACATAATAATGCATTGCACTGAAATTTATTATGTACATATTTTGACATTTCGAAGTCGAGACAAAAGGTGAGATAATATCTAATCGACCTCCGCAAATATTTGCGTCGATTGTGATAATGTTACTATGAAAATACGCTGCAATGAGATCTTGACCTTAAACCATTTGTAGCAATGTATGTGTACAGGTAAGTTACAAAACACAAGAAGAAAACGTGAGGTTGCCTCTTGTTTTTCGTTTTGAATGTCCTGGATACTGAAACGTAATTATTATCAAATTTCCCCGTTCGCCCATGATAGAGATACATAAGGAGATTTTGACACTAAAAAGAGTTAAGACTTTCCAAAATATTGTTCTTGTGTTTTAGATAAAGCACTTTCCAGTGCTCGTACATAAAAATGTGTTTTTAGATTATAAAAATGTTTTAATCATAAAAATAAATACATAATTTTAAAATTAGTAACATGTTAAAATAATAAAGTTACGTTCAATAAAAAAAACATGAAGAAAGGAAACATCGTGTTGGTGGTTTCCATTTCGAAAATATGAATTATCATTTTGATAATAATTTAATAATATTATAATTTACAATAGATTTTCAAATTTAGGTTAAAATTCGTACGTGTGAGGTATCTTAAACATGAAACCTATAAAAAAATAAGAAATCTCTTAAAATAATGTATAAGACTTGCCCTGTAATTTTATACCTTGTTTATTAAATGGAGTATAAAATCAATATATCAAGTTATTTTTGATATCTAATTTAAATATCACTTATTTTTTAAACTGTTAACAACTATAACTATTCATAAGTTCAATTTCTTAACGAAAGAAAAAACACTAAATAAACGGACGCAGAGCTACCATAAATGATTCCGAAACCTTTC
Organism: Eumeta japonica; assembly: GCA_005406025.1. Classification (NCBI taxonomy): domain Eukaryota; kingdom Metazoa; phylum Arthropoda; class Insecta; order Lepidoptera; family Psychidae; genus Eumeta; species Eumeta japonica. Next base: position 242,984 of record BGZK01000768.1, read on the forward strand.
CAATTTTTTTTTTCATTTCGACGCAAAAAGACAAACTGTAAACCGCCCACCGAGAGAGTCACTTTAGAAGGCGGTTTTGATTAGATAAGGCGTTGTTAACACCACAGCGTACAAGACGTCACGTGCGTCAAAAACGAGGAGATTTTATAAATTTATCCGTAACGACACCCCGATAGTCACCCTACTGTGAGATTTAAACTCGTTTTGTGTGACGAGAAAAAAAATTTGGTTGCCTGTAAAGTCGGTATACGGGCGAAAGTTTTACGTGACAACGACTTTGAATGGTAAAATCATTTTAATGTGAATATTCATTCGTATAGTAGGAAGAAGGATGAAATAATAGTAACAATTTAAAACATTTATTTATACAAAGAATTATATTTAAAACATTAATTTATACAAAGAATCTCGCACTGAATTTCATATTAACAAAATTTTATTTTTACCTTTACACATACATACGTATTTATATACAAATATACATACAATAACTTGCAATACATTTGCAAGCTATGCACTAATTCTCTAGTGCTGCGCGCGCGGCAGACCGATCATAGTTGAGTGGGAGAGAGACGCAAGGCATTCGGCGGGCCTCTCTCTCGTTCGGTGACTCATCGTTACGTTACCGAGCGTTACACTTTTTCAAAGTGACTCCCAGCCGCAACCTAATTTAAGACGTTGTCACGTCAAAAAAAAAGGAGCCGACACACGCACGGACGCGCGGCCTTGACTCCATCCGTCAACTGTGAGATGACATCGATTTATGGACTATTGTTTTTGATTCTTAACATCGAATTCAGATGCGGTGAAGTCTTTATACAGTTTTTGAAAATGGCGATAATTGCTGATGAATGTAATATCGATTTGACAAAGTAGATGTTTAATGATGTTTTTACGGGTGAATTCTTGTGATTATACTCTTAATATGTTTCAGTGAAGAGCATGGGTGCCACCGAAGAAGTTTCACCTTATATGGTCTCATAAGCCCCATAAAGAATCGCACAACTGTTAACATCGTGGACCATCTTGAAACCGAATAAGTGAATTGAAGCCTTTTCGGAGGTTGAATTTTAGATTTGAAATTTAGTATTAGTCCGCTTAAAAGACGAACTAAGACTAAATCCTTGAAATTGATGCGTGCACATTTTGTGTTGTCGATGTTTGGAATTTATTTATTCTCTTATACTGACAAAATTTCATCTATCGCGTCAAAAATTTGTGCTTGGATAAATATTTAAAGAGTGAATTTCAACATGTTATGGGATTAAAGAAACCAACTTAGAAAATAAGATTAAAAAATATGAACTTGACATAGAAATATGACAATAAACTTAAATAAATTATATTATCATTATAATTATTCCATTACTACTTAATTTCTAGCTTAACAATAAAGATGATATTTTTAAATAAATTTTATCGTATATGTTTAAAATTAAAAATAAATCAAAGTCATTAGTGCTCCTCTAAATACCTATTCTACTAGTATATGTAAAAATTATGCATTATTTCGAAGCACAAAGCACAAGGTTTTTTTCGGTATTCATTTATACGTTATTGCTCACGCGCCACTTGTATGGTTGTAAGTCAAGGATCTACATTAGATAGTCGGTAAACGTTTAGGATCCGTTGAAAAAAATTTATTGCGTTTTGTTTAATAGTAAATTATTGTAATGTTGAAAAATATTCACCAAAACGTTAACCAATACCAAAACTTTAATCTAACTGACACTAAATATTTTGGGTTGTAGACACGCGTTTTCGTTATTTAACAATATGTACTATTCCTACTTCTTTCATGTGCACTTTATGTTACTGCACAAAAACGTATCTTCATTATATTAATTCTGCTTTCATATTTTTTCTATCGTAACCAACTTTTGCTAATGTACATAAATATAGGTAGAACTTATAAAGGTTTGCTGAAAAATATTTTTACTGGTCATAACAGCACGCAAGCCCCATTCACTTTTCCGCAATGTCCCTCCTTTAGCTACCTCATGCTTACCATCCTTCGTAAAGAAGCCCTCACACCTAGCACGATCGTGTCGTCAACGTCTAAACTCAATTTCTACTATACGATACTATGGATTTTCACATATGTATTTTACGTAAACCAGTCTGAAAATTTTATATTCAATTCTAAATATAATAATGATTTCATTACTTTAGACGTTTTGAGTTTTTTTATTCATCATGAAAACCTCTTTTCCTGAGATGAAGGTTTTTTAGTTATGTAATTTTGTTCGAAATAAAAAAGGGCATTGACATTAGAATCACCCCCCATTCAAAATATCAATAATTAATTCAAAATAATTAATTTCTCATTAAACATTAGAAAAATAAATCAATATAATAATGGATAATGGAGATAATATTTTCCGATTTGCTACATTTAAATGCATAAGTTAGCTAAAGCATAATACGGTTATAAAAAAAAAAACCCTTTCCAAATCCCCTTTATACATTTACAAAATTCTGTGTTGTACAAACAAGTACATTCTTCTATTAGTTGTACAAATTCTATGGTTTTGAGGTAAATTTTAATATATTAATAGCGCGCCATGCTAAAATGTCCGCCCCTATAACACGACTTTTTATTTACAAAAAACGATAAGCGACATTTCTCTTACGACACTGCGCCGTGTGCGAACAAGTTTCAAAATGTATGCGCTTGTGATGCTTTTTACTAAGTGCAGCATACGATAAGATTACCTACCGCCCGTGTACGAAGGTATCTTACATCAACAACCTATTTAACTTCTTGAACATTGTCATATCTCATTCAGATATTGCGATTCGCCATATTTCTGCTTACTTCGTCTCGATTCCTTGACGTTCATTTTTATTACAATCTCTTGCAACTCGCCCGCCGACAGTGCCAGAATTACTTAACAACCGGAAGAGACGTTTGACAAATAACAAACACTTTGTCAGTCCGTATTTATTACTGCCTGCAATTCATAAAATATCGAACAAACGAAAAATCTTGAAATGGAAGAGTTACAAACAAGCTTTTCATGTCGATCGCGGTTTATACAAATGTAGGCCCGAGGCAGGCGGCGTCGTCGGGTCACCAGCTTGAGCAGCGGGACGATAAACTGGAACGAGGAGACCGGGACGTGTAGCTTAGTCTACAGCCTGCAGACCGAACACGATCGAAACCTGAGTGTGATAGGGTTGCGGAGCCGTGTAGACTAACATTCATTTTGGCTACAGGCCACTGATGATATAGAAAAACTACTGAACTTATGCTATGTCATCTATACTTTTAAACCTAAAACAAGTCCAACAATGAGTGTTATCAAGCAATCTTTGCAGAGTAAAGGCTGCCTTGCTACACACATACAAAGTAAAGTAAAAATTTGAAAAAATATTAATTACAGGCTTTGACTGAGCAAAACATGAGACATTTTGATTGCTAGATTTCGAAAGTATTATAAAAAAATAGAAGGATTTTAAGAAAAATGCACGAAATTTTAATTATTTAATATCCGCATTGTATTTCTTAGAATTAAACATTTCACCGTTTTCTAAAACCTCATCAATTTGAAATATGTATTTCTTGACTGAATTGACAAAATTCAGTCAAGAGTTGATATAGTAAATATCGGTAGATTGATCGGTAGAGCATACCGATCAATCTACCGATATTTTTTTCCGATGACATGGCTTGGATTCTAATATTTATATGTTTATTCCACCATACAGATACTAAAATTTTAGGTCACAAAACTTGATCCCCATAAAAAAATGTTTTTTTTTTTAATTTTCATTATTCCTATCGTTAGTTCAAGGTTTGTACTTGATTGTTGCCTATAAGAACATGTTATTTATCATTTATTATTATGCTTGTAACCAACTTTAAAGTCTTTTATGAGTTAGTAAAAAAAAATTTTAGTATCGTTAATAATATCTCAATTTCATTCTATAAATAAAGAAACGGGGGTAACGAGGCGGTATGTTTTAATTATTTTTTTTTATAAACAACTAAGTAACAAATAATTATTTATAACGAACAATGTAGTTCAAACCATAAACTAACAATATACAATAATGAAAATTCAAAAACCAAAAATAAACATTTTTTCGCGGGGGGCAAGTTTGGTGAACTTAAAATTTTGTAATCATTAAATTCTAAATACATATTGTGTTGAGTTTAAATTTTGTAGTAAGTTAAAATCTACTGTACACTCGTATGTAGAATATTTGCTTGGCATGTATGTTCACGTGTTCATGTCATTTTTTTTCTTCTCCTTTTTTGTCTATGTTTACTGACTGCATAATTTTATTCTAAATTCTTTTTAGTGATCAACTTAGTTTTTCATTAAAGATCTCTTTTTTTATTATTCCTAATTTAACATATTTTACAACTATAAATGACGCTAGATTATGGAAATTCGCAGTAAACTTTTTAATTTTCACGACAGTGTATTTTTGATGCGTCCTTTCTATGTTAAGTTTCTAACGGAGATGTTTTCAAACCTTTGTTTGTTAGTGTGAAGCTCCAAAAATGTCGCCTCGAACGAGGGCAAATTCTTGTATTAATTTATATCGTCGTAATTTCGAAACTATTCAACGACTTAATCCACTTCTCTCACAAATTTTCTTTGAAATGAGTCATAAAAACTGCATTAAAACTGTAGTTGCCACATTTGCAATCGCAAACCGTTTACGGTACCCGATATCGAATTAAATTGGAAGAGATATAGAGAATAAGGTATGATGTGAAATAAGCATTTGTAGTTTCAATTGTGCGTGTACATCGCTTAAAAATGAAGTTTAATTTTATTTAGCAGCTACGGGACCCGCGGTCCGCGTGTTCCGCGCCCGTTCGGCCGGCTCGTTCGCCTCGACACGCAACCTTATAAAGTTCGCTTTGAACGAGGCGCCGGCGCGCGTTTACGTCGCTCGCGGTTACGGCACAGAATTTGAAGCGCGCCCGCCGGCCGGAGTAACGGCTCCGCACACCTGTTTCACAACTTCAACGACGGGTACGTACAACCCTATCATATTGGAAAGACATCTCAAATGCCATATAATTATTACGCTGAATACACCTTTTGAACTAGACAAGGTAATAACGAGATGGCCGGGTGTCGCATGTCACTGACTTATCTCGCGGGGTTACTTCGCGAGTTCAAATTCCGATGGTTTATTAAATAACTAATAGTTACTGTGCGTTTCATTTTATTTAATAGTTTTTAATCACTAATTATTTTCAGTTTTGACTTCTACAGAAGGGCATACCGGGAAGGCGGGGGAGGGGGGAAATTGTATGTTCGGGGGAAATTGTATGTTCTACAATATATTACGCCCCGTTTACACGATCTGACCTAAAAAAATTTAACGGCAACCAGAAAGGAATATTTGACGAATAACGGACTGATGGTCATTTTTGAGCCTGGAGTTAAAAATGAATAGAGTTCTTATATAACAATTGATTACGGCAATCTATTGGTTCAACTGTTTGATTTTTAATATAACTCTGACTCTCTTCATCATATAATACAGAATGATCCCATTTTTTATGATTTCATCGAACCGTTGTCAGTCGAGGGATAGCTAGAAATAATACACATTCCATACACATTCACATTTCGCAGTGGGCACTTCCAACAGGCTTCACTATTTGCAAATTTTACACAAAACCAGAGATTTTTACCTACCGTCAAAGAGATTTCTGTCTATTGTGCATTTAATTATAGAATCACAAATATAAGCTTGCGAAAATTATAACCACGTCATGAAAACACATAGTTCTATTCTTCAAAAATATATTATTTTATTGTCGCCCCTTTGTAAAATCAAACTACTAGTTGTAAATCGGTTTATAAATGGGGTATATGTTTTCCCAATAACAAATACGCCTTTTTTTAATTGAAGTTTCGAAATTTAGAAAAAAAGAAGCTTATATAATGATGGCATAAAAATTCTATTTGATATATAGTAATTAGATCGTATTCGCTACCTGATTTAAAATAAAAATACCAATCTTTCTAACATCATTATATCTAAGAAGATCACAAAGTTATAATAGAACTATATTACACTAAATATTATAAATCCATAAAAATCCTTAGCTTTTCGTCAAGGATCGACTTTTTAGTAATAAAAGAACATACAATAAATAAAAATGTTTATTTAATATTCTACATTATTTTTAATTCACATTAAATTTAATACTAATGTATTAAACGTAACATTAAATAAAAATTTATATTTACTATCATTCAAATACTGAAAACACATATATATTACTTGACAAATATTTGATATGTAAAAATTATAACAAGATCTTTGGCTACGCTTAATTTTGTGTTGTGTTTTGATAAGCATAGAAAATATTTTCCGGATTTATATGTTTGCAAATTAATCTTTGAAAACTTGCCAACTTCTGTCTGGAAATGTGTCACATAATAAGCTCATAAAAATTACTAATACCAGAGCACGCAAAATATTTTGTGAAAAAGGTTTTAACAAAAAGGCACTGGTTGGTTTTTGCCGAGTTATAAAATACGATTAGGTATCTAAGAAGTGATATAGACATTCCCAATTCAAATTTTCCTAAATCTTTTCCACGAGCAGCAACGGGATATCCCGCCACACAAAAGAATGCACATACAACAAGATCATTTTGCATAATGCCTTTACGACATTACAAAATGACAACTAAAAAAATCATTTAAAAAGCATCGAATAACGTTAATAGACAAAACGGTCTCTAGAAGCAACCTTTTACCGCCGGTTTAACGATCAAAGGTACACTAGTAACTTTAACAGACGAAGAAAAAAACGATCAATCTATGACGGCCGTCACAGAAGAAAATTTGAGACAGTGGACAAATTAATTGAAGAGAATAGGCGAATGACATAAGCAGAGGTTAATCATACGCCACAGATTAGATCCGTACGTGAAATGAAATGTTGCACTTCGAATTAGGATAGTTTCACGCTGGATACGGCACAATATAACGCAATGGCAGAGGTGTCTTCGGGTAGAATGGTATCGATTTAAAGCAGGCTCGTCTCGGCGCGTTTACGATATCGTTAGACGGATGAACCAATGATTTATCGATAATATTCAAAAACGAACCGTCAATCAACCGTCTATTTCAAAATGAACCACGCCGACCAAAATGAAGCTCATCGCCGATCAAATTCGTAGATCACTCTCGCTGGGTAAAGTGTGATTTTTTAGTTTTCAAAAAATAAGAATCCTTATAAGGGAAAACCTTTTTCGTCTCAAGAAAGGGCACTGTTTGCATTCGAGAAGGTGGTTAAAAAAAAACTCTGATGCGGAATGTGTATTTTGAAAACTGGCTTAGATATACGAAGATTAGTATAGACGACTCTATGGAGAGTTCTTTGAACAAATATAATGAATAAATAATAACCTATAAAATATTTCTTCACTTTAGCGAAACATTTTCTGGTCACCACGTAACACATACCCACGAAAGGCACTTTTCCTGATTTTTATGGTAATGTTTTAGACAAAATAGTTAATAAATGGACTGACAATAAATTTGCCTGTTTTCTGAATGTTTAGTGAGATTCCATAATTTATGTTGGAATATTTATAGAATTAAATGATATTTATTTGTGATTTCTAAAAGTTTGTTACTAACGGTTTTTTCTTCCAACTTCTTTTTCGTATTTTCTTTAACTTTGCATTTTTTATTAATCACCTTGTTCATTATACTTCAAATTTCGAAAGCTCTAAACTCGATTGAATGTATCTTGTAATTGTATTTTTGATAATCCATATCTAATCTGTGAATTTCTGAGAATTTGGTTCTTAAAAATTATCTTCTTTTTTATACCATTTTCAAGAGACAAACGTGCATGCGAGTCATCAGATACTAACGATCATCGTTACCCATAGACACACGCAACGCCAAAGGAGTCTCCAGTGTGTTGTCTGTCTCGTAGAAAAGAATAGGATATCTGATGGAAGGGAGATTGGAAGATAAAAGAGAGAAATAGATCACCGGAACTCTCATTCACTGGACGAAATACATTAATGAAAACTGTTCCTTTACATCTATATTCCGTGAGAGTGCTGTATCTCACCGGTCGCGCTGCCCTATTCTAGTGCTGTAGTGAATTAACGACAACATGGCTCTACCAAGTATTATATATTGGGAACAATTATTCCTCTTAGGTGTATAAAGAATAATTTTTTTTTATTAAAATCTCACACCAACATTTGCGGAATCACAAATAGAGATCCTTTATATTACTGATTTCCATATCAAGGGGACAGGGCAGTCCCTTTATGTGATAACGGGACTGTTCCGAAACGACGAGTTACGTCAAAGGGATTTTTTTGGGGTGAACACTCAGCGTTTATTTTAGTAAGGTTGAGTTAGATGAGGTGAAATCTACCCCATTCAAAGACCTGCATGTGTCAGGGAGACATCGATTTCAGACACGATAGTTTGTTACGCCATTTTTCCTGGAAAAAATTAATTCGATCGAAATACAGGATGTCTATTGCCGGTGTCCGCATTTCAATGAGTACTTATGATGTGTAACACAGCATTAACGTGCAAAATGGTCAAGAAAGGATACAACCTAGTGGAACACCAGCGTTCACGGGCGTGGAATCCGAAAAGGAACCGCCAACGACAACTTTGAAATGATATTTTATGAAAATTCTGGCCATAGCCGTGCGTTATTCCCAGTAAATATAACAACTATAATAGAAAAACGTATGGTTCGACCAACTGAAAAAAATGAATGGAAGTGAGCTGGCGATAGAAATCTACTGAGTGAATGTCTGTGATGGAAGAATTCATAAAGGTATTCACAGATTCAACAAAGCAATCATATTATTTTTAGAATAAATTCGATGACATATTAAAGAAGCAGTTTTAAGCAATCGAAAGCGACGAGTTTGAACGGAAGGCTCGATACTAATAAATGCTGATGAAGTAAGAGAGATATGTGAAGATCGGGCCACTTGGAGATGTGTGGTCTTTGTGTATTCTTCTGTTAGATACGCGTCATTTACAAATAAAATATTAAAATAACAGTAAGATATATACAGCTTTTGCCCACCACTTTATTAGTATGAATTAGGGATAAATTTCTATTTTAGATATCAATCCCGCAATCTCCATCGTAATCACAATTCCGATTGACACAATCAATTTAAATGGGAAACTTTTCTCATTACTAAAACGACCCGAACAGCGGCCAAAGCTAAATTCTTGCTACAATGAAATCCTGGGTCGTCCTATTTGACCGTTTATATGTATACAAAACATGATGCACCACATTATGCAGATATTAAAATAGGTACGTAGGTAGGTAACTCGTAAGTTGTCATTGTTGGCAAGCGACGGCCTCGTACAACCGTCAACTTGCACATGCGCCCGCGCCGCTACGCTCCGTTGATTTTAAAGGTAATCCTGTTTCACAGTTCGAATTCGTTTTATTATAGCTTTACTAACGGACGCCCACGGGTTCGGCGCTCTCGTATTTTATGTACAAGTATTAAATGTTTTTAAAGTTTGCTAAACGAAAAACCTACGTCTAATTTTACTCAATATGATAGTGCTCCTCTTTGAAAAGAGCCCTTTAGATACCAAGTTGTTCAACATGTTCTGTGGTCCATCACAGAAAGCCGACATTGTATAAAATTAACACAGTTTAAAAAATCCTCATAAAATTAAATTTAAACAAAATATATGAGATTTAGCAAAACTAAACAGCATATATTTTTTCATTTGTTATTTCCATGTTATTATTAATAAATCAAATAAAAGAATATTACATGATACTGTTATATGCATTTAAAAATTATCATTTCTAAATATTCACATGTATCTTTTAAACTTACCCAGAATGTTTCACACCAAAACCATTAACGAGTAGGCGTTAGACTGAAAATTCTAATCAAACAAAAGTAATAATATTGTGACCTGGCGTTGAAACTTAAATTCATAAATTGATTTATATGTTATATTTGAATGCAAATTACATTTAAATTATATTAATAAAATTACTTAAGTAAGTTATTTTCGATTTATACACTTTTTGTATAAGTATACCATTTTATTATCTTTTTCCTAATTTCATAAACAAAAAATATTTATAAAATAATACTGCCATAAAAAGACATCCAAAATTATTTTCGCACAAATTTTACTGAATACGCGGACTGTAGAAAGTACCTAACCTTGAAAAAAGTTCATTTCGTATTCGACGTGATTCGCAAAATGCGAATTTAATATAAAACTGTGATTATTTTATTGAAACTAAATAAAAACCAACCAAGTGTAAAAGTAGTCACTGAGAAATCAGGCCCCAGTATGTTGAAATACGAGAACTATGTCTTTTTTCCAATACAATCCACTGACGTATTCTTTAGCGAAAATAGTTCAGCGGTAAAGCCGAAACCGTCCACTCTCAGATTCGAAGCTCATGGATTCTAGCCCAAGTTTACGTCAATGAATATTTTAACGTAGAGATAGATCCGTTTATATGATTAATTGTCGCTGTTGTGTTAAATGTTAACCGCCATTGCCGAGGCGCACTCTCCCACAATTTCGTTACATCCGGTCGGAGCTCGGCCATAGGTCGTCCACGCTAAGCCGGTGCATCGTTGTCGCGATCGAGCCGGGTGACTTCCGGTCCGAGTCCGATGCTTTTAACTGCCGAGTCACCACTGTCGACCGCCCAAGACAAAAGATCGGTGCGCCCGATTCTCGAAAAACCGAAGCGTTCGACCTCGCGGGCCGGCCTATTTTCTAGCTCGGAAAGCACGAAAACATAACTCGCTATCATTTCCGAGATCAAAACTATCAAAAGTGGTGTGATCGCGTATTGTGGCGGAATCTATCAGCTACCCGGATACGCTGAGACAGTAACGTTATAGGTGTAGTAATGTGGAAGTCGAGCCATTGTCTACCAAATGTGGGGGCGATGTGCATCAAAATGCGCATTCAGCTAACCTAGTAAAGAGCCAAGAGTTGACAGCGATGACAATGACAACGTTTTCTTAGTGCTGTCGATTTTGTCGTATTTGCGTCATTTCCTTGAATAAATACGCTCACTGTGATGCTTAAAAGACCAAACGGGGCCGTCATAATTATTATATATACGGATTAAACTTTGCGTAGTTATGCCAAGCGGTAAATAACTTTCGTCGCAATGTACCAAGATCGAGTTAGTTTCGCATATTTTACAGAAAACCAGTCGTTGGTGATACATTCATGCGATGTCGTGCCTACTTCTTTTTGATGTACAGCTGACGTGAAAAAAGACATTTGAAGCCGAATCAACTCTGGTTCGATATCGTTTAAGATAGGATAATTACACAGCCGTTCTTCGCCTACCTTTCCTTCTCACCCTCCGTCTTTAAAAACAATTTTTAACGTCAAAGAAACGCAAAATATGTAGGTAGAATACTTTGTTTTATTTATAGCAAACTGATAGAGGCCATATGGTAGAACGCATGCCCGCCGCATTTTTGTAAAACACGTATCACCCTCATCATTACTGTCGAGTTCCTCGCCTTCAGCCATCTCGAAGAGATGAAATGTGTACGTTTCCTTGCTGTTAAGGTGGGGAATGATAAGATTAGATAGCCAACTGATTTAAATGGCACCTAAAGCCAAAAAAAAAACAGGCGAGGGAATGAAAAAAATATATAATAGATAAAAGTAATAAATATTTACATTAAAATCAGTTTCAACATTAAAAACAGTAGAAAACATGTTAATGATTAACATCATCTATTAACATTTGAGTTCTCTAACTTTTGGTATAACAACAAAGTCTCAGGATAACAGAATAACAATGATTCTTTACATCATTGTCCAATATAAAATTTTAATTCATCTTGTACGTACCTATTCAACTAAAATAGAGTCAAACTTTATTCGAAACGATCGATTTCGTGTAAACGAACCGAGTTTAGCTTTTCTGGTATTTCAGCTTATTGTCGTGCGCTTAGAAAGGAACGCCATAACTACCCGTCTCGCATACTTACATAAACAATACTCAAACTTGCTTCCAAGTCTAAGTACAGAAGCAGAAGAAAATATAGAATTACAATAACGATTTCAATAAAAATGGTCAGACACTGATGTCATGCATGGATAAAGCAGAAGTGAAACTGACCGGTGTGTTTTGACGAGAACAATGACCCAGCGATGATCGTAGCTTCAACTAAATACAATACAATCAACCATCACAGTCACATTTTCTGGGTGACACTGTCAGATAACCTAACGACTAACATTTACCAGTTTTATGATAACGCTAATGCACTTTGATAGATCCGAGTAAATATTGACCAAAAGTTTCAAATCGTATCGTTTAACCATATCGTTTGTTGCAACGATATATTCGATAAAATGGAAAGAACAGGATTAACATTTGATAAACGGTCCCAATTCTGACGTAACAGACAAAAATTGTTCACTTGTGTATTAAGAAGTAGAATTAGTTTCTAATTCTTTTTTTTTCATTCAGAGTTCAGTCAAGTCGACTTAGACATCACAGAGAGTAGAATCTACGTTTTTATTCGCTCAATAGGATCTGAATAGCCAATATTAGACGCATAGCGTATAGAGTTTGGCTTATCAAGAGAGGGTACCCTATTCTAATCTTGATATAATTGAAACATTGCGTTTATTTTATTTTTATTAGAAAATAGAATAATAGAAGAAAACGAAAAACCAAAAATCAAATATGGTTGATTTACGAATATAGAACAAATTTTGAAATTTTTTTTTTATATACTTAACATGAAGTTCTTATATAATAATATTTTTCATGATAGCCATGAGTTATCATTAAAAAAAAAATCAGTAAGTATTGCTATTTTATCAGTTCTTTCTAATTACATATAGCTTATCGAAATCCATTAATCGATTATATTTATGTAAACTTTGACTGGCCGTCATCTTTGCTTTATATTTAATGAGTCTAGTTCATCTGCGAAAGACTCAGTTCAGATCTCGATCTTAATATATTATTGTGTACCAGCAAAAACTTTCATTGCAATCCTTTAAGAAATGCGCCCTCCAGATAATACACCAATTTCACATATTTACCTAAAAACACGATAAAATAACGAAAATCTGTGAATACATTTTGAATATTTCACTACAAAGAGTACTTATTTTATTTAACCAGAGTGTTAGTAAAGAAGTGCTAACTCAAAACATCACTAACGCGATAACATCTATCGCCAGTTCAGAATGTATTGTTATGGCAACACCGGCACCTGAACTTTGACTCGCCGCGCCCGCCATTCATTCCGGCGCCGGCCAACCTGCGGCGGGATTCCATTGACCGTTCACTTCGTCCGAGACCGCACAACCGACCGCGACCCGGATCGACGCATTCACAAACCGAAGACAACTTTCGAAATGCTGATATTCAGCGAAAGGGTCGCGAAGAAATGGTACCTACGAACGCTACGTGACGATGAGAACGTAAAATTTATACTTTAATTCCGAGAACGAATGTAACTTAGTGTACAACGTCTTAAACGTAACATATTTATTTTTAATAATGGCCATTAATTTAACATTGCTTTTTACAGTTACCAGTCATTGCTGAGAGTAACTATTTACGGTTGTTTCTAGCCACGACAACGGAGATTTTCTATAAATATTTATACCGTGACATACTATTTCATTAATGAACTGTTATGTAAATGGATTACTTAAGTTAGCTCGTAAATTAGAAACGATAGCTCATTTATTCAAATAAACCCGTGATTCTATATCACTATATAATAATTCATATAAACACATTGGCCGATATTTCCGCATTATAAAATTTACCCTTACATAAATTTCAACTATTTATGAAGCTATCGCTTTGCGATAAAGGGTATTAATACAATTTCCGAATATTTAGAGGATAAATGAAAATAACCAACTCGTCTTTTTACGTTTGTTTTTCTTGGTGGTAATTTGAAAAAAAAGTGGTAATTTTAAAATACTGTAGTGTTATTACACAAAATCAATAGAATTACTTCCCATTGTTAATTACTTGTTTAATTGACTATACTAATATTGTTATTTTTTGCATTTAAATAATTAAGCATTACTTATCTTTTAAGAAAGCAAGTGGATTATTTTATAAAGAATTAAATTATATCCGCTTGCCGCTTCAAGGTTTTTATCGTAAAACAGACGATATTTAAAAAAAAATTGAATGATTGTAATTATTAAATTATCTAGAATATAGAGAAGAAATGTTTAACAATTACTACATCTTTCTTTATATATATTTGTTAATATCATTAATATTTAGACTGGTAAAAAAATCAAACCCTACAATATTTTTTTTATTATGCAAAAAAATATTATTTTAGCGAAAACTTAACCAATTTTCGACCAAAGACAAATTAATATAAATATTACAGATGGCGCTAAGGGACAGCAAACCCCAAAATCATCAATGACATTAATATGGGTATGTACTTCAATATCTGTTTGGTATCACTATTTCTAATTTCATCACCAGACGTTCATATTTTCAGCGAAATGTCGAACATGCATAGAATCGGTGCCAAACGTCAATAAGTATACTTTTTTACATAGTGTAGTGAACTATATATAGAGTCTGTTGTATGTTCTGCTCCTAGTGTCGCTACGCCATCACAGCTGACCGCGTGTTCGCGCCGCGCACCGAGATTCCTGCGAGTACAATTCGTAAACCGGTTCATTGGTCACGCGTTCAGAATCTACATTCCTCGTGTGGGTTTACTTTTCGAACATGGCGGCGCGGCTTGGCGGGAAATCGGAGCAGACTCTGTAAGTATTGAACCGCAAAAAAAAAAAAGCTAACGCAAACTCTTGTGTCTATGGTCGAGCGTTTGGAGAATATGTGGTTAGGTATCTCTTCTAAGAAATATTACATTGGAACTATTTTATTTATGATCGTCTCGTAACAATAAATTTCAAAATTCTTTTATAGTTCCTAAAATAGGTATAACGTAAACGAATGTATGCGAATAAGTTTCCTTTAAAGTTATTTTCCAATTTCTAGTTTTTTGAGACACGTTTTACAGTTTTTGTTTCGTCTTATAATGAATTTTCATACTTATAAAGTTTTCATTACTGTATAATATCTAACAACAAAGAAAAAGCTGGCGGTTAAGCGTGAATGTCTAGATCTATAAAGCTAACTGGAATCTTCTGAATTCATTGAAGCCAACATATATTAGGGCCAAAATAGAGATTTGTGCCGAAATCGCAGATATACAAAACAGGTTATATGATTTGTCGGTAAAAATACATTTCAAAACCTTAAGAATTAAACAAAAATAAAATTAAAGTGCATAGGGATTCTAAACTGTATTAAACTTTTTTATCAAAAAAAAACAAAGATTTTTCTGTAACTCCGACCTATTTGCTCACTATAAAAAATTTTATCTTCGTCATCGATATTTTGATGAAATATGTTTAAATAAATATATTTATTTTAAAATAATGAACGAAACGAGTATACGCATAAAGTTAATAGATCTTTTATAATGTGCTCAGATAATTTTACGACATTATTTATCGCTTCATAATTCAATATCCTTATTCATTAATGCATCTTTATCAATTCTTAAACACGTATAAACAGAAGACGTAAGTCTAAAGCAGATTATTCATAACCTACTAACTTAGTGATCATTGTAAGCTAAATTTCAAGGTAAATGTTTTAGTTAACATAAAAATATTGGATTTAAATATAATTTACTCATGACGTTTGATGGGTATGCGGAAATATAAAATATCTAAAATTTCAATTAAACATCTCCTAAATATTATAAGGGTATGTATATGTCATTGTATAATATTAAGATATTTTTTATGTTAATTCAGAATACATTATTTATGACCGTGGAATAACATAAACGCTTAAGACCATAGACCAATAAATAATTTCCATTTAACATTGGTTAATGGTAATTCCTAAATATCTCAAACAGAATTTTTAACTTCCCGCTATATAAATTGCAATTTTTTTAATAATCATGAAATTACTGTTTTCAGTCCGATTTTTCATCAGATTTTATTTTTAACAAATTGGACATGAAATGAAACTAAAATAAAATTACTTCTGGAAAATAATTTCTGCGATCCTTAGAAATTTCCACATTTATTACATAAACAAATAGAAATAGCTTAGCGACCGAGTTTCGCTCAGCGTTTTTCTGGTCTGTCGTAAGAATTTGGTTATTTCCCGCTGGAAAAATTACTTTTAATTACTTATATTCTTTTCGAATAATAAGTACTTACATGAACTACATAATGTACAAAATTACATCAAAATTGTTAGAGACGATTAAAAAATCGATTACATTTACAAGATTTACTCGATATTGAATATATTGTACACCAATGCACGATTGTTCAATATTAAATAATGAAATAAATTATATTATTGCGATTATTGATTTTTTACTTTACAGTTATGAATTAAAAATTTGAACATGAAATAAGTGGCGGATATTACTATCACAATTTTTCTTTCCAATTGTATCTTATTTAATATACATATACATATAAATGTCTTTTTTTCTCAAAGATAACACTTATCTAGATAAACTTTAAAGCAATTATTACTTTTAATATCGGCACTAGTACAGTGTTCCTACAGAAGTAAAAATCAACGGGTTCACAGATAAATGTATCAATTGAATATTTTCCATCATATAAAAAAATGAAATCTGAAATGTTCGCGCAATATTTTGTAACGAATCATGAGATTGCGCAACATTGCGCAATACGTTCTGAATAAAACGTTAACAGTATTTTTTTTAATGTCACGTACTTCATTTAATGTGAGTCACTTACATCTGTATCTATATTTGACTTATCTGATTTCGTTTTATTTTGCGTGTTGTAACAGTCTTATTCTTAACCGACTTCAAAAAAGGAGGCAGTTCTATGTTCGTCTGTATGTATTTTTTTAAGTATGTTCAGCGATAATTTCGTCAATGGGGAACCGATTTCGATTTTTTTTTGTTTGAAAGGATATATACTCCCGAGATGGTTCCATAGTCACCAAGTCACAATCCAATTATGGAATTCTAGGAAAATCGAGGAAAACCCTCAAATGTCATAAGCATGTGTTTGAGCACTTCATTTTAATTGTTCAAGTTTTTGCGTATGGTAGTTAGCATGTCATGCTGCTGAGCTGATGATGGAAGCCATAGCGCTCCTTAACGGTTAGGGGTTAAGGGATGATACTGCAATTTGTCGCCAGAAAAACTACTCTCCAATGGCATAATGTACACAGAATAAAAAATCATTACTTATTAATCTTCCTACATATTTTCATTCATTTAAATAATCCAGTGTGACAAACTTAGAAGTGAATGAAAATGTAATATGTGTAAAATTTGTATTATGAAGAATAAGTATAATTTATATAATTTGTAAAATAATAATTTGGTAGTGTCATTCCAACTAAAATTTAAAGACATTGGAATGATTGCCATTGGACAATAAATGCGGGATCGATACTTCTTTTCCACTTGCTCCGTACAAAAGTACAGGAGATGCCTGGCCGATTTTATTAACCATGGGCTAATGAATAATACAGTTATAATTACTGGATAACTAAAAAATGTGAAATGAAATAAATTTTTCAAAAACAAAAGTCTTTAAAATGTATTTAAATACTTTTTTAAACATAGTTAAAAGTTAGAGTTGGTTACAGCTAAAGATACATCAGATTCAGTTGTGTTTATTTTTCTAAGATCTCTTTTTGACTCATTTTCTTCCAGATAAAGACTCCCAAAACAACTAATTAGTTGTTTTTGAAGTATGTTTAAAAAATTATTTAAATAGATTTTTAAAAGCGGTTTTTAGGGTTCCGAGCCAAAATGGCAAAAACAGAACCCTTATAGTTTCATCATGTCCGTTTGTCCATTCGTCCGTATATAACAGACATTTCATCCAAAAACTACAAGATATATATTAATGAAATTTATGATGTAGGAGTCTTGTATAAGCCGCTACTTAGTTTGATATTTATTATTTACATAACAAAAATAAACTGCACATTTTTTTTCAGCAAACATCAACGTATGGTACATATTTTTCTTTTTCAAACTTTGTTCTTTTAAAAAAACTTTTAGATTTCTAAGCATTTTTTCTGATTATGTTAACAAATTCGGAAATAATCGCTTCGAAAGTAGCAAAAATTGTGTCCCCCCTTTATTTCCTAAACCGCATGTCCAACAATTATGAATAAAATAACGAGGGTAACGCTTAATAAAAACTTTCAACCAAAATTATTTTGAACATAATCGAATACATATATTGTTTCTGAGTTATATCCGAAAAAACTGCGCTTCGTAACAAAAAGACGTAAGTGTCATGAAGATACGCTCTTTTGCTGATGCGCTTTAGTTTACGCTAGTTTAATAGTAATAGTCAGCAAACCTACTTAATTTTTTTGGTTATAGGCGACTAAAGTGCTTGTAACTATTCTGTCCACGAAACATGTAAAAAGTGTAACAACGTACCTATTTCATCTGTAGTGAATTTTTTCTCTAATAATGGCTTCAGAGCCCTATAATGAGCATGGTCCGACATGCGCTTGACCAGTTTTATTTATTTATTATTTTGTATGATATAAAAATAAGTTATCTCTAACGGCGGTCTATAGCGCTGTATTGTATAGAAAAAAAATCTAGATAAACATCAAAGTATTTTCTACATGTTGCCATATAAAAATTCAAACATTTCGCCGTAAGATATTACACACTCCCACCCTCTCTACCTGCTTTCGTGCAAACTGGAAGGTAGCAATTTGCTCTAATCGAGTTCTTTTGTGCCGGTGAGGGCGAAGAATACCAAAAAAAAGTTTGGAATGCAGCCCTTTGTAATACAAACCCAGTTTGAAAGTATTGGCAACATGCGTCTGAGCACAGAATTACGAACACGTCATATAATTATAATTCTATTATTAGATACCCTTACAGCTAATTTTATGAACGATTTCTAAGATCTAGGGAACACTCATACGTCATTTAAGTGCTATCTAGTATTAATTTCGATTTTATCGACACATAACTGTCACTTATCTGACGTAATAAGTCCCTAAACCTAGGCATCCGATAGACCGGCTTCTAAACGACCACCTAAGTTAAATTATTGTTTTACACAAGTCCACCATGGACAGTTTAAATGATTTACAAGAACTCTTTGACGGCCTCGAATTTATATGAGATGTTTCTTCATTTCGTAGACCCAGAAAAGTGACAGAAAAGATTGGTGCAAGAAAATTAGTGAAAACGAGTTTTTTCGCGATTTCGTATGCAGTAATTGACAGCATTAAAAGTTTTGAAAAAATCGAACCAGATTTGGAATTTGTAGACGATACGTAAGCTCACGTTTTAGATTAAAAAACCTCATACGTTCTTCAACTGTGAAATCAGCCTGCTTTTATTTAATTTTATTCATTTTAACCCGAATAGTAAAACGAAATCTATAATTATTATCAGGACAAAGAAAATATTTAAATTTTAAGACGACAGCCGTCAACAAATGATTGACATGTAATACTATCAATGCAAAAAAAAACTTTAATTTTATAAGTTTTTCGAGCAACGTCTAGCTTTTGTAATTAGTAGGATTATATTTCATTAGCGTTTGACAATACTATCACAAACTTGACAATTTTAAAATTTTTACCTAACAAGGAGTCCCTTAACTAGGAAACCCTTATGTTGATAAAAACCAAATTTTAGTATCGTAGGTAATATTTTAAAGATAGCGTTTTATTAAGTTTTCATTTAGAGAATATTAATGAAATCGGGTGTAAGCATAGGAGCAAAAATTTTGTAACATATCGGGAATAAGATTTGTATCAATCAAACGGAATGGTTTAAATCAAATCAAATAAAAATATCTTTATTTCAAAGATAATGAAATTACTCTTAAAATAAGTCTTTAAGGTTTTTTTTTGGGCATTACTACCCATTTCAAATGCTGATTGGTCTAACTTATTTACATACTTTCAAAATTACAATTTCATTTTCCTAAGAGCAATTTGGTCGGTCACATGAATTACGATATTGTGGCTTCTTATTAATTATTTACATGGATGTAGCAGACACGCGTCGTCAAGAACACATTTAATGTATTTCTTCATATTAGATTACATAGTTTATGCCTTAATGAATTAGGGCCGTATACAAACATGCACGATCAATAGCTTTTGCCCCCGCCTCCGCCATTAATAGCCTTGTATACAGGATGATAGTTCTAATTTTTACAAAACTCTCCAATACATCCTCTATTATTCATGCCTGCTGCATTATTATCCACCACAAGTTCATTCGGACTATACAAGAGTGAACGAATCATGATGCCATTTTCTATGACCTTATTCACGGCCCGAGCAGGAATTGGAGCCAGGATCAGAAATGAAATTTATGTACATTTTCTCTACATTGGCATGATTTTATATAGTCGCTAGCGATCGATAATTAAACAACCAATATTATTTTAAGTCAATATTCAATAAATGAAATCTGCATTTTTTCTAGCATTCTTAGGAAAATTTAATAGCATACTTCTCTTTCGGCATATCCTTCTTTTTCTATATATCCGTTGAAATTTCGCATTTATAGCTAAAAGAAAAATCCGATTCATCAATTTATGTTGTATTATAAACGTCACTAATTATTTCCCAACTTTCACGTATAACGCGATCGAGAGAAACATCAGAAAAAGAAACTCACTCGAGCAGAAAAAAATATAAACATAATACAAAATGTAACAAATACTGTAACAACACCTATGTTATTATTTGATTGATAAATAATTTTGTTTAAGTATATATTCGAAATATGGACTAGAAAATCTCCCGTTTTCGAATTTCCAATTCTTTCGTTTCCCAAGAAAAATATATACATCTATGTAAAATTTAAATACCTATGTGTTTTTATTTTATAGTTTCACCTAAGTAGGTGACACTTAAAATGTTCAGACCTTGTCACTTAGAAATTGAAAAATAAAATAAAAACCGGCCAAGAGCATGTCGGACCATGCTAAATGTAGGGTTCTGAAGCACTACAGATGAAAAAATTACCTTGTTACATTTTTTTCCATGTTTCACGCCCATGATAAGTATAAGCACTTTAGTAAGCTATAACTAGAGTAACAAGTAGATATGTCGACTATTAGTGTTAAAATAGTGTAACATAAAAACCACCAACTAAAGAGCGTATTTTCATGGCATTTACGTGAAGTACAGTTTTTCGACAATAATTCTAAAATGGTACATCCGATCACGTTTAAAATAATTGTCATTAAAGTATTTATTAAGCGTTATCTTTGTCATTTTTTTCATATGTTTTGGACTTACGGTTTAGAAGATGCAAAAGAAGGGGGGGGGGCATATTTCGGTTATTTTCGGGGCGATTATTTCTGAAATTATTTACATAATCAGAAAAATTGCTTAAAAACCTTAAATTGTTTTTAAAATAACTGTCGAAATATGTACCACACGTTAAAGTTTGCTGAAAAAAAAATTTTTCAACTTCTGTTACGTGTATGTAGCCCCCCTAGATTTTATTTTTATTGAACTACCAAACTAAGTAGCGACTTATACAAGACACCTATACATTAATTTCATCAATATATATTATGTAGTTTTTGAATAAAGTGCTTGTGATATACGGACAGACGGAATTTTTTCGCTCGGAATCGACAGGAATAGTACCGGGATCATAATTAAAAACGGAAACAAGATTAGCATTGACATTTAAATCGATCAATATAAAAGGTGAAGAATACATTCTATACGCACGCGGGCGAAGTCGCATTCAGTAAGCTAGTCTACAATAAAAACATTGCGCGAAAGTATACTCAGTAGTAAGATGATTAAAACCGGAAACAAAATAAAATCTACAACGTCTGAAAGCGGCAAGCGAAACATGTACAATTCCCATTTCGTTTGGAAGAATGCCGTCGGCGAGCAGTGAAAGTCGAAGAGCATTTTTTTTCTTATCTCCAGAAAAAAAATTAGATTTACGTACGATTCTTAAAGCTTAATAAAAAGGAGAAAATGCAAGACCGTTTATACTTTCGGATGTATATCCGTGTTCGCTTAAGCGTATATTTTTATGCTGTTCTATACAGCAAAACTTATTTAAATTATATGTGCATTGGCAGGTGCAATTCGCTATACAGTCACTAAATTTTTATTGAATCCTACTGTCGGGCTACTGATGGGCAAACGGATTTTGCATTTTGCTAAACGGGCAATTTCAGAAGAATTGGCCTTATTTCTGTTGCTTCTCAATATATATCCATAAAAATATATTACGTCCGTGAGCCCATTTTGATAAAATGATATCAATAATTCTGCTACCCCGACCTACGCTAGGTTACCCATCAAAGCCTAATGATAGTTGGTCTAGCACATTTTTTTTTAGGATTTTTAATGAGCAAACGAACACACAGGCCTCTACACAGTTTGTTTTCACCGACACCCATAGATACCCGCAACCCACTACAGTGCGTGGCCGGCTTGGATCATATCAAAGTTTTACCGACATGGAAGAAAATTGCGCATGAAGCGTGCGGTGAGTAGAACACCAGCCATCAAGACGGTGATGGCGGTATTTTCGACCAGCGGAACGATAACGGAAATCAGCAGCGGCAATGAAGTCGAATAGGTCTTCGGAGCGCTCGAGGGCGGATTCAGCCTACGAGTCGGGAAGGTGACGTAGTCGAAGTTCAGCCAGGACAAGCTCCAATTCAACAACGATGGTAAGATGAAGATCCAGTCCAGCGGCATCATGAATCCCATGACCCCCCCCCTGGATCCTCAGAGCATTCTCTGTAATATACGCAATAGAACATGCATAAAGATGCTACATGTAGGCGCAAATCAGACGGGTCGAGTTAGGCGGATATTCTAGAGTCGCCGATGATTCGAGACTTGACGAGACTTGACCTTAGATGCGGTCTAGACACAACACGTTGATGTTGGAGTCCCCCAGGAAAAAGATGACAACAGTATTCTAAATATGATCGAACCTATGCCTCAAAGTTTAAAAGATTGGTGTGTTCAAACAGATATTTAGATAAAGTTTTGAAGTGATAACTATTTATGGGAGGGCAAACCGCTTCGTAACGTAACGCGTTACGGCGCCGGTCTGTCTGGCTCCCTTTCCCTCGCGCACGCGGCGGCGGCAAGCAGGGTCCTCCTCTCTCACTCTAACCCACAGCGCTAGCCGTATTTCGGACAGACGCTTGCCCGTCTCTATACTGTTAACAATATGTATTCAAAACAGCATTAAATCTTTAAATTTACTTTCAAAACAAAAACATGCAACGGCTCTATGCACGCGCGTATATATATAATGTTTATGATTATTACAAAAATCTAACCAGCAAGCACCTTTCTCTCTCTCTTACGTGTAAAACTTTTTTAACTTATTTACGTGTAAAAATTACGTTGCTTATTATAGCTACCATAAACCAATTATTACTTTTATAGCATTAAATAATGATATACAAATTTCTAATGAATATATTCAAAAGTTATAACTAAGAATAAAATATATTTTATAATCAATAAGGGATTTTATTAATAAATGACCTTTCTTTATATTATCACATTAATATACATAAAATTTAAGTAATAACCTAAACTTTTCTCAAGTTGAACAATTTTAATATTAAATAGTTCAACTTATATTAGTTTAAGTAATCATTTCTATCGGGCGTCCCGACATGCACACGTTTTTGTTTAAAACTATTTTTATGTAGTCTGTTACATTTCCTACGTCATCCACAATTACTTTTCCGCAAATCAAATACAAAATATCTTTATTTTATAGCTATAAAATAACATTTGAAATAAGTCATAAATGTGTATTTGGTAGGTAGGACAAAATTGCTAATAAAATATGAGATCTCAATTTTCAGCTTAAAATTGAGGAAGATATTTGATGTCAACGCAGTTAATAAATTCATGTGTTTATGTTTTATTTTTACGAGTATAAATACCGTTTCAATTAAGGCCCGTCTAATTAAATAAATTGTTTGATCTGATTTTGATAAACAAAATTAATCAACTATAACACAAACATCACAGGAAAACATCGTATTTAAACATGGCAAGCTTTAATTTGCCACGGCAAGGCAACGTCTATTAAGCCAGTCCATTTTATAGAAGTCGCTTTTACAGTAAATTAGAATGTCATTCAAAATACAATAGAAGCTTTCGTCTATTATATGTATTAGTGAGTAGGCATAGACGAAAAATGCTGCACAATATTTAGGAATTGTTAGACATTCAAACAACGAACATCGTAACTTTTGTTATTCATTATTAGTTGAAGTTGTCGTGTCGAGTTAACTTTTATTACCATAACAAAACAACATTTTGATCAGTAGCAGATCCAGGGGAGGGGGGTCGTGGGGGTCATGATCTTCTCTGGGCTGAGTCTCTGTCTTTCTATTGCAATCGAATTGGAGCCAGTCCTAATTGAACCTCGACCGTGTGACCCCTGACTCGAAGGTTGGATCCGCCCTTGATTATGATAACGCAAAATTGCGTAAGATACTTAGGTACTCAATATTAATCAACATTTATATTAACTTTAGTGTCAGACGATAAATAATAAGATTTACTATTTATTATATTATTTTATTTTTGTTATTCATTGAGTTTTCTCAATTTCATCATATCTAAGAATGATCGTCCACATTTCATAATCAGGAAATCACGCGTAGTAAGTGACCGGACGCACATAAGTGTTGCCATGATCGGCTCCATACAACAAAGTGTAACCGACATGTGACCGAAAACGCTAAAGAAAATTTATAAAACGCCATCTCATCCTAAAGGGGGTTATACGACAAAATGCGCCTTTCAGAACCTTCACACTTGTTAACTAGCCGAACGCTCCGATCGATATTACTTATAGATATTGGACTAACCACAATTTGTTTCGCCGATGCATTAATCCATAACCTTTCAACACTATTATGGTCAATAGAAGACATATTAAAGCATGAAATACGACGGCCTTTTAAAAGAGACCGCAGCACTACGCAGCGCGAGTGAATCATTTGTAAGGCTTCTGAGGAGATTTTGCTGCGTAGACTGAAGGTAATTTAGTGTAACGAGGTCGAAGGGTTTTGATTTCGAGATTTCTTTTAAAATTTGCCTCCATTTACCCTATCAAATCAGAATATTTATTTTTAAGAGAAATGATACACTCTCTCCGAATGTGTGCTAGCTACCCTGGTACATAACGAAGTGTCACTCAGGTATCGAATTTATAACAAAATACCGCGAATCAAATTGGATAAATTGTGAAGGGATAACATAATTGCTCTATATGCTGTTTTCGTTTACGATGATAATTTTACCTATTATCGACACGAATGAAATTAGCCTCCGCTTGTTTTGCTGCCAACTTCAACCTATTAAAATATCATTGCACGCATAAGTCTTAGCATATTACTAAAATATCGCATTTATTGATTATTCAAGAACAAAGGCTTCCGTGGTTAGAAGTATAATATGCCATGCCAAATTTCATGAGAGCTGATTGAAGTTAGCAACGAGCCCAAAACGTAATTACAGCGAAGAATTCCCTGTGTATTATGCTTTGTTATTACAACGCTACTTATGCTTTCAGATCGTTCATAAAATCTGGCGCGTACTTGTATCTTGCTCAATTTTAACTTCTATTCAAAGTTGCTGAAATATGTTTTCGAATTTGCTTACCAAATTAATTTTCAAAGAATTTATGATACAATACCTTAAGGTGAATTCAATATATATCCTATAAATTGCCTGATAAAATGAAATATACAACGAAAACCTCGCAAGTTTCCGAATCCTTCTAAGGAGGATAGAAATATTTGGTCATAATTTCAACTACACATTTGTAAGTCTTACACAGTCTCACAGGTCTAAATCGTACCCGTATGAAAACTTTAATAAAAAAAGTTGTAACGCACACGGACACACAAGAAACACCGTACAACTTTTTATTATATACCAATCGATGAAGAAGGATCCCAGCCACTATAGGTTTATATTGTGCAGCACGTGGATTTGCACCGGTTGGCCCACGTGAAGAATTCATATTCTTCATCTTGTTGGAATTGCTCTCGTATTTTGTAGGCTGACCGTTTCTAGATAACTTTGGCAGGCGTGAAAATCCATTTCATCTACTTTAAATTCAAACTGCTGCTCACGTCTTCCTGTCCCCGCCCCGCATAACTCTTATAAAATAACGGGAATTAAATATTCTTACAAGCGTAGCACCTAGTATTCCAAAAGAATTATGATGAATTTAAAGAAGACGGGCGAAAGAAATTTATAGTTAAGTAGAACGATAGCCGAGAGGTGCTCCAGAAAAATGTTTGCAAACCAAATTAGTGGCATAATTTAGGAAAAGCAAATTTTTAAGTGCACAAAGCCGACGAGCTCGCGTGATATCGACGCATGTTAATAAAGCGAGAGAGCTACGTGAAGATCTTAGTCTGCTAAGAACTTGTAATCCACGCCTACCTTTCTGAGAAATAAACTCGAATTTATGAATCAATCAGTAATATTGCTATACCTTCGTAAGACTAAAGCCTTTTTACGGTCCTCGTCAATATGTCTTTCTCCATCACTACTACGTGCCAAGTCTAAGTGTTGAAGGCTAAGCGTAACCGGGTCACTGCGCGGGAGCATCGAGATGACCGCGCGGCCTAACGGCGCACAATGGCCACGCGACCGGTATCGTCACGGGCTACGACCGAGATTACATTCAATTAAGCACTTTATACGTTAGAAGGTTACGTTCTTGGAACTTTTTTTTTAAAGACGAAACTTACAAAAAGCTGTAAAAAAGTTGTGTGTCATATTAATCGCATTAAATAGTGAAAAGTTTATATGAAAAGTAATATATATATTAAGCATTTAATGTGTAATAATGAAATGTGTTTATTTTCAACTAATTAATTAAAGAAGAAATTTTTGAACACGGCTCAAGCTTTACCTGCTTTATATCTATCTATGCACATAGTTATATATTTTTGTTACAGTAAGAAACCCTCAGTGGTAAGTCCAGAACGCGTTTAATAACTTTTTAACCGACTTCAAAATTAAAAAGGAGGAGGTTCTCAATTTGACTGTATTTTTTTTATGTTTGTTACCTCAGAACTTTTGACTGGGTGAACCGATTTTGATAATTCCTTTTTATTTGAAAGCTGGCGCTTCTCGAGTGATGCTATTTTAACTTGGTTGAATTCTGACAATGACATCCATGAGAGAAAATCATATAAGTCTTCAATTTGCATTAAGTTAATCGACGAATAACTCAATATCACACCAACCGATTTCGATGATTCTTTTTTTATTGGAAAGGATGTACTTCAAGAGCAGTTTGATGAGTTTGGTTAGGTTCTGATTATGGGATCCATGACAAAGTAATGAAACTCTTCAATTCTTAGGAGCAAATTATCAATATTCGGCCGAGTCTTTTATAGGTTATCCGGATATTTGAGTCACCTACCGTAAGACCGTTATGGTCAAGTAATTGTCGTAGTCGAATATGATGATCAATGGAGCAGCTTACAGTAAGGGTGCGATCTATCAGCAGCACGTTTAGTAGGTCTACCCTTATTCAGACAAACTAGTTAGTGTACTTCAGGTTCACTTAAAATAAAAAGTAAAAATTTACAAAAAAAAAAACCTTCTTTTATTTCATTAATTACGTAAGCACCTTGGAATGTGTAACAAATTTCTGACATGCATAAAGGACAGGCCCGTTGAATGTCGATGTGGTTTCTGACCAAATTTATATGCTAAATTAGCGCCGCCGCTATATCAAATCATTTGCAAGCGAAATTAATCGTGATTCTCATCTACGAAATGCTTGGTTGTGAACTGAAGCAATGCTAAAACTGAGATGATGATCTATCAAGTGCTAATGCGAGACACGCCTGGAAGGTTCCGTACCAAAATATATTTCTCCACGATTCCCACCTTTTCCTCTCTTTCGTATAAATGACCGACGCATGTACGAGTTTTGCTTTCCTTTTCGGAAACGACCAAAATAAAAAATATCAATAGCGCAAAACATGGAAATGTAAAAATGTGCTGAGACGCGTGCTGTCTTATAGCCAAAACCCTATGGGCGAATATCGTGCAGGTAACTTAAAAACAGATGCTATTACACCAAGTATCTAATGTGTTAAAAAAAAAACTTAATTTATTTACAAAATTACGAAACTTACTTTAAACCTGTTACCTTTAACTTTTTAACTTTCAAGAAAAAAGTTTTGATGGATAGACAGATAATATAGGAATCCTGTGATTATATATATATTTTTTAATTTTTAATTATTTTTTTACGTAATATAATTATTTAAATTTGTCGATGTGACACATGAGGCGGCTGGATATATCATCAAAAAGTTAAATCGAAATCGGTTCAGATTACAACAAATTTTAAGGCAGCAAGGAAGAGATCTCACAAACAGACATCTCTTTCTTGCGAAACGGAGCTCAGCATGTGTTTTATCGACACCGGTTTTATACCGCGCTATTACAGAACGATGTCACGGCCCCCTGGTCCTGCTCACGCTTTGGTTGGCAATTTAAAAGGTTCGATTTTGGAGTTACCTAAAACGAACGACATTGCTATCTTGCTTAAATAGAAAAAAAAGCTTTAAGCCTATTTAAGAAGTAAAAGGAAATGGGCAGCTATCCTACAGGAGCGCCCCCCGTCAACCTTATGATAATTATGATATGATATATGGTATCATATATCATATCATATATGATATGTTATGATATACGTTATACCATATATGGCATGGTATTGGACATAAATTCCCATTTCTTTTTTGTTTACGACTAATTCACGAATTTGACGTCAAAGCCTATATGACGTCAGGTGGCGTCAAGCTTTTCGCTACCGTAATAAGCGCTGAGTAATAGTCATGGAAGCCTCTATGTTCTTAAAATAATAAATTTTGAAAATGTTCTAGAACTTCTACTATTGTTCCTAAAATCTAGGATGAATTCCTTTTAAAACGGAATATTCGTAAATGTGTAACTTACCTTATTGCTCGCGAAATAGTGAATTATTTCGTCATTACAATGAGCATTAATTAACAAAATGCACTAGCAAACAATAGGGGACATTCACAAACAACTATTCACGTAATATAAAAGGTTTCGTTACACCTTCGCCCTGCTTAACGAGACACACTTCAACGTTTTGAGTCACACCTTGTCCCTCCCACTTGCTGCGAACGCGTCGGGACATGCGAGTCAGTGGCGAGGCCGTGTTAATGCTCCTATAACTTAAACATTTAAAGCTCGATAACGGAACTTTTTTTTCTCTCTTTCACACGTTTGGTGTATTCTCTCGCCACCGATTTCTATTTGCAAATATTCAATTTTAATATTGTCACATTTCAATTTTGAACACGGCTACGGCCTTATGAAACGAATTTTTCTCCTAAAAAAGGATGTACCACCAGTGGCGCATCCTTGGGGTCAGGGGATCATGACCCACCTTGGCCTGAGTCAAGAACGACCACTGATATGGTATTGGAGCATGTTCAGACTGAACGTCGACTATTTCACCCCTTCCTCGCTCGATGGCAGCATCTGCCTTTGCATATCTTCGTATAAACATAGGTGTCTTTCTTTCGTTCACCAGTCAAAAGTTCACATGTAGTAACGTATTTCGATTCGATATAAATGAACGCTTAAATTAAATTAATAGAATTCAGCTACTAAAAAAATCGACGAGAAGAGATATTTACATCGCCTGTTTCACCATTTTTGAATGAGAGTGAACCACGTAAAAAAATCTATAAACAAATAGCGCACGAAGTAAGTGTCGATAAGACTCATCCTGCAAAAATTTATGCACATGAAAACTGACAAACTTGAACAAAATGCTCGTCTAATGCCATTAAAGCAAAAGAGGTCAAGGTGGTGGTACTAAGTGCAGAAGAGACTGTCTAGATCTATCTAGACATTTGGGAAATTAGCGTGAGTTCGTTACGCAATCTAAAGGCATGTTAATAAATCTTGTATTCGGTCAATCGATTGAGGGAAATATTACATACTAAAGTAAATCGATTCGATTTTAGTAAGATTTCTTTATTTTATATCGCTCATGATAATAAAAAAAAAACACTTAAAATGAGTACGCAAAAGTTGTGTACAACTTAAAAATATAATAAATAACATCATTAATTTAGACGACCATTGACGGCAACTGGAAATACCTGACATTCTACTCTACAAGCAACTAGCGAGCATGTAACGGCACATGGCATAAATAAAAAAAAAAAGTCAACTCTACTTTTAGCGACGATTTATACAAACAAAGTAAGATAATGTTTAAAGGATTAAATGGAGAGTCATTAATTAAGTTTTAAAATATCGTATCCAGAGAGATCTAATAACAGAGATAACATCTGTTTAGAAAACGTTTAAAAAAAAAATTAAATTTATCTTTTCTCATTTTCTCACAACGCTGTATGCCATATTAGGAAAAGGACTATACGGAAATTTCGCTTTTTAATTGTACTGTCGACTTTTAACTACCCCAATGCTAAAGTGCCGTAATATGTCAAATGTCCAAATGCCGTATAGTAATGCCAATGCAATACTATACGTCGAAACGTAAGACCAGTAAAAATATATCTGACAGAGATGTTTGAAAATCGTAAGCACGTTAGCGACAATCATAAATTAAACATGTACTAACGATGGCAATAAAATTTAACTTATCTGCGTTAAAAATAATACATTTGTAGATCGGCAATGGAAGAAAAATATATGCGTTTGGTGTAAAATGCGCGTAAATACTGCGCGGCCCTCCGGGTAATATAACAACTTCACTATTTGTTAACACTCGATCTCGCTCCCCGTATACCCAAACAGCTTCGGCACGTCTATGAATTTAAAATCGCTCAAAAAAGCTAAGTGGACAATCACGCGACACTCGTCACGCATTTAGAACCAGTTCCGGGTGAAAACTACCTACAGTCGCGCTCAGGAAAATTGGCTCTAAAAGCGCTAAAAAGCATGAGAAGGTGTCCGCGTCCATTTCACACTTCCGCTAACGCAACCACCATCTTATCTAACAAGTTTGACACTATTTGAGGTTAGAGCATTGTAGTATATGATCATCATCCAAGTATACAACTATTAAAATGTAAAGTACTAAGGCAATTGGAATATTAAAAGCGATGTCAAGATGTACCGTCAATCTGTAATTTGCATTGATCTACGGCTTATGTATAATAATGCTATAAAGAGACAAACTTTGGGATATTGTTTGTGTGTTTGTTTGTAAGGGACAACCTCAAGAGCTATTGGGCCGATTTTAAAAATTCTTTTACGAATAATAAACTAGAGTATTCTCGAATGCTATGGGCTATTTTTTATTCTGCAGAAATGAGGATGTTGCTGTGCGTTTGTAAATATCAATGTCTACAATCACTAAACCTATTTGGATTGAGTTTTCAGTGATGTATTACTTCCTGACATTTTACTTTGGTAGCATAATACTCAGTTGGTACAGATCTCCACCACATCGAATTAACATCGATTAGACATTTATAGCATCATTGTTTAATCGGGCAGCTGAATCGGGTTCGAGTTTGTAAAAGCTCGTACATATTCTATATTATTTTCCATAATATTATAGTACTGTACTTTTTCATATGCATGTGGGATGAAAGGATACTCCAATGCTTTTCAAATATTGAAAATATACCATTAAAAAAAAACACTAAAAAAGATAACATAGGTCATTAATAATTAAAAAAAATTGGTTAACGCTGTAGGCCAACCCTGAAACTTCCCGCTATTTTCGAGTTCAAAACACCCGAAAATATACGGGATTTGAGGCGATTTTTTGAGGAAAAAAACGGTTTGTTTCGATTTCTTTCGACAACGATTTCTCGCAAACGAATCAACTGATTTTGACCCCGTTTGCAGCAATCGACGTGTTTTTACAGGGTCAAGAGCTGGTTACAATTTGAAATCGATCGGTTAAGCCGTTTTGTAGTTATTTCAAAAAAACTGTTTTTTCGATTTCTTTCGACGATTTCTCACAAACGAATCAACCGATTATGACTCGGTTTGCGGCAATCGACGTGTTTTTAATAGGTTAAGAGCTGATTAGATTTTGGAATTAATCGGTCAAGCCATTTGGACGACCCAAACTTTCAGGAAATCTAAGTTTGGTGAAACTCTTTGGAACGCCGTGTAGTGGGCTCGATGGTCAAGCCGTTTAAAAGTTATAAGAGGTTTACATACATCCACACACACACGCACACACACACGCGCGCCCACACACACACGCACGCGCACGCACGCGCACGCACACGCACGCACGCACGCACGCACACGCACACACACACACATCCGCACAGACATACGGACATCATCTCAGGGATGATCAAGGAAGCTTCCTAGACCCTCAGAACGTCGAGATCTGATGAGAACTCGATTTTCGCAAAATGGGGTGAAACCAATAACTTTAGAAAATTTTCAATTTTCTTGGCGGGAAGTTAAAAAACATTTTCTCTTTGGAAGCTCGGTTTGGAGGTTATAAAATTTTAGCACCAACTACATTCTTGGAAGCTGATATCACAATCATATTACACCACACGGTTACAACGGCATTAGACGAACATCTTCGAAATCCAAATGTTTGCACACCTCTGACACACACGCGCGCGCGCGCGCGCATAACACATGCGCAAACAAAAACCGG
The DNA here is from genome assembly GCA_005406025.1 of Eumeta japonica. Taxonomy (NCBI): domain Eukaryota; kingdom Metazoa; phylum Arthropoda; class Insecta; order Lepidoptera; family Psychidae; genus Eumeta; species Eumeta japonica. The sequence continues at coordinate 275,748 of BGZK01000768.1, forward strand.
ACCCCTCGATATTTGCTCGGCCTACGCATAATCGGTCCATTCACTAATACACCGTAGACTCTAGAGCGGAGTCCATTATGGGCGCGCCCGAAAAAGGGCCAGGGAAGGCCGCTCTCACGGCTTCCGTGACGTAAAAACTTTATCCACGACCTCAAATTATGGTACTTCGAGGCAGTGGCGGATGTGTATTTTTCTTAAGTTTAAGCCATTTCAATTTGTACCGGCCCTTTCTCCTTTCTACTTATATTTTAACCACACTCATGAATGCAAATAAAAAGGAGGAATAAAAGAGATATTTTTTTTTAATTTATTAGGATTGTCAGCACATAATGTTCTGCGGCTGTTACACGTCATGGCAATTATAACGCCTAATTTATTAATGGCCAACGAAATTTTTAATGGTATTTTCCGATCTGGAAAACTATTACGATTTAAATGAATAATGGTTATTTAACTTCTACGCTGGAGATATTTCATGAAGATCCAGTTTCACTAACTTCCGTTAAGAATTAACAGATCATCAAAGCAAAACTAAGAACTATTTTGTATGCAGAAAATGTTGTAAGTTTAAATTAAATGCCTGCTAATTGTTAATATTGGTCTTAGACATTTATTAAACATATCTTAGACATTTATTAGACGTATCTTAGACATTTAGGAGATAAAATACATACACTTGTTTTGAATAATTTTCCCTTCATAAAATTAAAAAAAGACAATTTATACCGTCCTTTAACTTTAAATCAGCAATGTGTGACATCTGATAACCTTAAGCGTGGAAATCTTGTCAAAAGGTGAAAAACCATATATTTTAGATAATGCGTCTTTTTGAGAAACACGAACAATTCTGCATCTAGAATAACAATTATACCTAACTTTCCGCTTTACAAAGTAGTCCAATATAGTGGAATACCAGGTAAAAAAATCACAAAAGAAATTGACTTAGGCTTAAAATATTAAGACTCAGTCTTAACCATTCAAATATACTTTGATGGGCCTAAATAAAAAATGTGGAAATTCCATTTGGTCATCGCAAACACGTAATCTCATTCTGTTTCTCTAGTAATTGTATTTATGGTCATTTCAGCGCTATGTTTAATCGCATGTAAATAGTTATTTTGGAGGATTAATTTATCGATCAACTATTGTCATAATGGGTAGTGTACACAAGGACCACAGCAAAAACATTGGAGCATGTAGAAAAAAATCTAAAATGTGGGTTTTCTAATATAAAAATCCATATAAACAGAATTCGCTAGTTTTTCACGTTACGTTAGATAATACAAATTAAAACGAAATCAATACCGTTCCACTAATTGAAGATTAACCTTAAATACATATCGAATTGAAAGATAAAAAATTATGAGATTGTCACTGACATTTCAATAATTGACGTCAAATAAACAACAGCAATGAAAAGCAATCGGAACGCGGCTCAGACGCTGAACTCTAGAAACTTGTTTTAAGAAAATATCCTTTCTAGAAATTCGGAAAGCTCGCCTCTCTTTTGCTGGACTTAATAAAATGCAGTTGACAAAATAAATTAGTATTACAAACAAGAACAAACACAAACTAGCATAATTTTCGTATTCCTACCTAAATCCTCCGCCGAAAACAAAATGTAAACGATATACAACAGCATTAAATTTCTAACATATATTGGAATATCAGGTTTGTTTATAGATGACCTAGCTCATAAAAAAATCTTGAAATTAATTGTCTTGTATACGAACCTTAAAATTACCGCTATTTTCGAGCTATTAATAAATTTTTGGCTGTATATATATTTTTATGCATAATACGGTATGTCAACCGCATATGCCAGCCATGTTTCGTAGTTACTATTTTGATCTGACATAGTAAAAGTTTAAAATTCGTGTAATTACTAAAACTATTTTCTAAACATTTCCAATATCTTAAAATCCATTAACACCGAAGTTGCAGAAAATTGTATATTATAAATATAAATATTATTTTTATATTCATTATAACAAAAAAAAATAATGAAACCAAATCCCATTTCAGTGAGTTGGCTTAGTTAAATATAATTTGTGGATTTTTCTCCGATGATATCATTCGATTGAGGTTAATGATTTTTAGTGGATTTTTTAGCATTCGAAAATTTTTTTTAAGGAGAGTAGCTCAGATATATTTTGGAAATTATCGTTTCAATATTTTTTAATTATTCGAAAAGTAAACATGAATAGAAATATTTTACTTTTGAGATAGCTCAAAATCGTACTGAATAAAATCTAAAGTGAGTTAATTTTTCCATCCGACCTTAATACACTTAGTCGTTTCGCTTAAATCTTTTTGAATAGTTTTAATAAAAAGGTTTTTGAAAATATTTCTCGAACCATAATTGATGTTGATGATATGACCATGATTGAAGATATTGTTGAAGACATGGTTGAATCGATATTGACGGTGTGGTTTGATTGAAGAATCGATATCGTCGTCGATACCAATATCGACAATAAAGAAATAACTAGTTTCAATAACGTTTGCGTCATTCGACGAAGTTTTTTGGAAACAACAAGGATTATATTTGCAATAGTTTCATTAGTTTAGAGAATATGCGAAAAAAAATGTTTAAATTTTTTTTTGAACTTTCAATCGTGTACGTGTTTCCATATACACACATACTAAACACATTCTTTATCGCTCATAAATGTTTATGCACAAGAGAACAGTTGAGTTCTGATTAATAAACAGTTACCAGTTGCTTATAAAGCATGTAACCTTTTCTTTTATTATTTGAACATCATATTAAGAAGAAATTAATGAATTTGTTCTTAAATTTAAGGAAAATGTAATAATAGTTTATTTAATATCTTATATGAATATCCACTTTTTCTTAATAACTTAATAATAACCCTTTTAAAAAATTAAAAGTTTACTGAAACACTAACAGCTGACTATTTATTACTAGATCCCGCCCTCGATTTTGCCCGCGCAGACGCATAATAAATTGCTTCATCTTTTGTCTCTATTGATGTTTTTGTCAATCTCAATTCCGCTCTCCGTCCCGACTTCAATTCCAAATACCCTGCCACATTTACACAGACGAAAATGCCACAATATCAAAATGAAACGTAGGCCGTATTATTCGGGGATAGTGTAACCATCCACGAACGAAACGGTTTCCAGTTGCCATTTTTTCTGGTAGGTATATGAATTTTTTTATACATAAAAAGTAACGTCCGTTTTTCTCCAAGACATCGACGATCTATGCAAAATTTCATCGCAATCCGTTCAGCTGTTTAAGCGTCACCAAATGACCAAATTTAGACTTTTTTTTATAAATAATAATATGCATGTATAAGTACATCTTAGCAATCTTTCTTGGGCAGAAAAATTATTAATGCATCAACGAAAAAAATCATTCAATCACAATTAAAAGAAAATCAAAATACCCGTAATTATATCAATCGGCTTACGAGAGAGAACAATCCGGCAATTTATGGACTAACTTCATGGGATGGTAACTTCCCGCGGCGCGGTAACAAAACCGGCCGTCGGGGCGACCGCTTTTAATTGCACGTGGGAAACGCACGCGAGCACTCACGAGACGTACAATTACCGCACAACACATCGGTGACTCCTCACGTCCGCCGCACCCGACCTCCGACCGCTCGCGATTTGTCAATGATTCGAAAATATCGTTGACGGAGATTCACTATTTTTCTATTAGTTAACTAGCTTTTGCCCGCGGCCCCGCCCGCGTGGACTACAATATTTGGATCGTTTTAGAAGTGCTCGTGGCGTCTATTCATATTTTTCCCACACAACCGTTTCAAATGACCTCTGCAATGTATGAAAGACAGTACTGCGGAGAGGTCGAGCTGTATCTCTGGTTCTACTCAACCGTATTGGATGAAACATGACTTAGATGTTAAATTGGATCCCAAACTACCGAACTGTGAAAATCTGATCAAAATCCGTTCAACTGTTTTAGCGTAATGCGGTAACAAACATACAGACAGACAAAAATTCTAAAAACTGTTGTTTTGGCTTATGTTGCCCTAATAAAGTCCCCCATATCAGTATTTTTTTAATATCTGTAATGTAGAGACTGTAATTACCTGTACATTTGTCGACCTGTTACAATTTTATTATGTATATGTATAGATATAGAATATAATACGGGCCTGCAGTATTTTCCCCATAAAAAAAATTGTTGTGTTTAAGGTAGATATTAATCAATAAAAAATATAACAGATGTTTTTTTATTCTCTCAGTTTATTTACTTACTTACTAAGGTTGACGTCCACTTACATTGTTGATAATTTGTATAAATGTGACAATGGTGTTAGTGTCGATACTTTGGATACGCATTTACTCTCATAAGTGACAACTTCTCATAGGGTGAATTGAATGAAATTTATCTTGTGAATTTTGTGTGATAAAAATAAAAATATCTTACTGACGGCATTTCAGAAATGTGTTAATTTTCCGGAGGTGATTCACCACGTGCTGTCACACCCATACTTTTTAAATAATTAAATTTGTTCAATATGTCATATTACTGAACATGTCCGGTACAGGTAAAACAAAAAGTTATAACAGTGTTATTCTCCGAGTTTCAAAGTCGACTTGAGATTCTTCACTGACCTGTGCCGCCTCTAAATAAATTTTGGTGAGAATTCGCCGAATCGCCTCCTCCTCAACTTTGAGCCCGAGTAGTTTCTGCATCTAACAACCATTTTCACGAATCCGACGTCGCGGGTTAATGTGTTTACCTAGACACGGAACGAAAGATTCGATCGACTAACGAATTCACCGGTCGATTCGCCAGCAGCGTTCGAATCTTCCTCCTACAAAGGCAACGCGTCGAACGCTAGACCGCCATGAGACTTCAGGTTCTATAACCTTTCTAAATTTCCAACAATAAAAGTCGCCGCTTCGAATTCCCGCCGGCGGGCGATAAATCTCGCGTTCGCCTCGCATTCGAAATATCGTAGCGAGAGGCGAACGCCCCACAGGATTCCCGCATTCCGACGCCGAACGTAAACAGATAAAATTTTGACACGCGCGATCTGCATACGTGACGATCCATTTGAGACGTGTTAAATTTTAAACAGCGAGCGCGTTCCGCTCTAGGACACGGCCGGGCGTTTCGCGGGAACGTGTCGATGCGTGTTCAATTTTAAAACGGTACAACGTGGCGGTCGCACGCCGATTTCAAGTCAAATTTCCACTTAAAATCATTTTCGGGATTAAAATCACTACACTGATAACACGAAAGGTTCAAAAACGGTACTTTCAACACTTCCCCTTTAAAATACTGCCAAGTCGGTGTCGGACTGGCGCGTCGAGGGTTCCGTGCCTAATAGTTTCTGCCAAAATTTCCCGTGCTCTTGCTCCTTCGTCTCGCCCCTGTCATGTTCAAAAGAAACGCTATAAAGATAAGGGATTTTAAAATTCCAGGATTTTCTCTGCAGAATTCTGCTGCGAGTGGTCAATGCGTTGCCTGTGTTTACTCGAAGTATACTTCGGATCCTGACCACGAGCGATTTGGCCAATGAACTTAACCAATGCACCTAACTTAATGATCGATTAACTTGATTACAATTAAAAACACTCGATACGTACCTCAGACAACTCGACGATCCAGATGATTTAGTTATATATAGTTAAAGCGGCTATGTTAATAGCTAGCGCCCCCAAACCTCATTGGACCAGCATTGGAGCTTAAAGGGAAAAGTGGTCAATTTGAAATAAAAAGATTGTGGGGCTATCCCTTGGCAATTGATTGATAAAAACAATATCAAAGGCTCGAAAGTGTTACTTCGTCATTCATCTGTCATAATGTTTGGTAAGTTTTCAGTGATCAATTTGGAATAAAATTAGTGGACTTTCAAGAATTAATATAGTACACATTTCATCCTTCAAAGCTACGTTGCGCGAGATCATTTGACGATTGATTTGTCGCAAGATATATCTTTAGATAGCCTTGTAGATTAATTTGTAGATAAAATTAACTCAACTCGTATTACAATTCCATGTCTTATATAAGATATCGTGGGAGAGTTTGATGGTACAAGCTTTTCATGATGTATTCTGATTTTTAAATAATTTTTAATGCATCACTTAGCGGAAATAAAGTAAGAAATATTTTTGTATATGACTGAATATGTAATACGTCGACATTTGACGTTTGCAATTCTAATTGATATCCCTTTAATAATTCTGAAATTACACTCAAAAAGTAAAACTGAAAAATAATAATCAGTTACGTATTTATTTCTCGTTCTCTTAAAATAATTGTACGTGTAAACATATTTAAACATTTTTAACTACTGAAAGACATCTGGATTTATTTTTACAGAGTAATGTAATGAAATTCAAGAAAATCAAACAGAAACGTCAAACAAACAAACATATAGATTATTTATAAGAGGCTGTTATTACATTTTCATGTTAGTCAACATGCATATTCTAATACTTGAATAATTTTGGGATACGTAATTACATCACCAAAAATAAGTTTAAAAGGATGTTCGTTTTTAATAACCTGGTTTTAAACTTTACATTACACTTCATTATTCCAATTACTTCCTAATGGCTTCCTTTTTGGAGTCAACATTTCACTTATTCTCAATTTTTCAATTCAGAAACGTTACGAAAGTTTTAAGCGAGATCACGAACGCGGCCGCGTCGGTTAAAAACAAACGCAATAAAATATTATTGCACAAATATTATCACGAAGGTATTGTTCGCATACAATCCATTATTCACTCCGAGGTAACTTGCCGGACCGCAGATCGATTTGGTGCTGGTCATACGCGAACAGATCGCTTTTTAGATTTTTCTGTGAACTTGCGTTCTCGTAAATCGAAACGCCGGCGAGCGCGTGCGCACCTGCCTTCCGTGGAGAGGTTCAGTGATGCAACCAGATAGACTGGTTTCGTTACAAATTCTATTAGGCCCCGATCGGCCCGCTGTTCGTTTTTGTCTATGCCATCTGATGAGTTATGAGAGGAAGTCGAGATTTCCAATGGACTTTCTGACCCTATATGGATAGCCTGTTCGACAATTCTTTTATTCGTTTCGACATAGGAACATTTCATGAAAAAGTTTAAGCTAGGTATAATTTTTTTCAGTATCCATTATCAAAAATAATAATAATAATACAATGAAAATAATAATTTCACAAATAAAAATGTGACCTATGCAGCAGACGTGCTCTGGCATAATATCAGGCTTTCATATATGAAATTATATTTCAAAAGTAATGAATAATTTAATATAATTTTAAATATGTCCTTATTATTTTAAATACACGTAACGCTAAATTATGAGGAAATTCAAAATTATGAAAAACCTTAAAGATTATTAAGCGCATGATATCTTGTGCAGATTATTCAAATGCACAGAACTTCATCCAGTATAGGTACTATCGATTTCTACTTAGACACTGTCGCTTTATACAACGATAACCATGACGACTACCCTATTGTTAAAACATAGCTTTTGTATCCACAGAAACCGAGTAGAAAATAAATGAATGTTGACGGGGCTGGAGAATGATTTTTTCCTTTTACTTTTCTCGCGTGGTTTATATGTATTATGATAATATTGTAAGGAAACCAAATCTGTACATTAACTTTTTTTACGAAAAAAGTAAACGATATATACTATATACATAATATAGACCCCAAAACAGCTGCTTTTAAAATTAAAATTTCCGTCGGTTTGTCCGTATATTCGTCTGTTTGTTTAAGCATCAAACAAAAAGTAATGGTCCTATTTGAATTTTTTTTTTGTGTTTTCTTACCGGAAATTTACTGCTTAGAATACAATTTATCATTCTACATTATCTAGAGGGTACGCAGATACCAAATTCAATTTTTTCCATCTATTTGATTTGAAGTCCCTACTGAACATATTCGGATAAATGGTGCCTAACTAACGTTAGAGCTTCTCACGATGCGAGTGCCACAGAAGAAAAAAAATATCAACGACTATTGATAAGTTTCTTAATTTTTTAATCAAAAAAGTTCATGAAAAGGAAGAAATCTCGCTATAAGCATTCTGACTTTGACGAAGACCCCATGACGTGACGTCGAAGTATTTCTATGGGTAATGAAAGACGACGAAGAAATGAAGGACAGCTTTAGTCTTTTTAAAACGTAATTATATTTGAGAACTACCACGCGAACGAAATCCCGGGCAACAGCTAGTTTGGCATAAAATTATATCAATACTATATGAAACGCCCTCGTATCTATATACGATATGTCAACATGAGCCTTTTCAATTTTTTATAATTTTCCTGTTCACACAAAAAAGTAGAACAAAGTTTATTTTTCATTGTTAAAGCTCGCTAATCGATGAATACATTCTCAGACGTTTATTCAAGAGAAATCATGTATTTATAGACGCAAATACGCTGCAATACTGCAAAGATTTTTCCAAAGTTGTTAATACTCTTTTACGTTCGCATAAAAGTTCATATATGTCATTTACGTTCGCATAAAAGTACATCTGTTATCTGTATGTAACGCAAATCGTATTCTAGAAGGTACCACGTAGTTACACATCTAAACGCTGAACCGCAGCGGGCGCCGCCGGCCGCCGCGAATAGACTACGGGTATCTGGCATGCTGAGAAATAAAGGTCGCCGCTACAGACAGCACAGACGAACTGCCTTGTCTATTCTTGGTGCATACATCTATGGTGAAAAATTCGCAATTATAACACAGAGACAATATAGAGTTCGCACCTGTCAAGTGAATACGTTCTTAATGTTGTGTCAGGTTTCAATATATATCTCTGGGCGTAATTTCAAACACCCCATTATTGATGTATAACCCTCTCACAATATTTTCATTTCGTATTGAAAGGTATGGACTTTTAGTAGCTTTCACGCCGGCTAAGAGGGTTGAGGGTTGAACAACCCCAGTCACTAATGGGATGTTAACAGTGAGAATGTTGAGGTGGCCCGCAAGAGGTCGACCGCTTCTCAGTTTTTTTATAAAATTACTCTAACTACTCTTCTTGAAGTTTTTATTTTACTTTTTATTAAATCACTCGTCCGTCCGTTTGTCCGTTCGGTACAAGTTTACAATTCATTCCAAACTTATTTCCCAATAAGATAGTGACTTGAAACTTTAAACTTAACTCAGAGCTGCATGACAATGCAATAATAACACGCTTTATTCTGTCATTAACTTTTTTAGAATCCTTATAATTTACTTTTTCATTTGAATTCCCATTCGATTACCTTTAAAAATATATTGTTTCTGATATGTTCTGTAATAAACTCCAATATTTCATAGCTAAAATTTTGTAATATTTGAAATGTAAAAAATAACTAAAACTGTTTCTTTCAGCATAAAACTTACAACCACTGTGACACAATAAATATTTTATTTATCCATTTGCAACAACTAGGGAACACTAAAAACGTATTTGCAAAACGTTCCCAAGCTATTTTAAGCCGTTAAAGCCCGTGAAGCCGCTCGGTATTCAAACGATTATAAACAGTAAATAAAGTTATTTTACGGTTATTATCGTAAAGCTGGCCTCCATAATTCGCTTCTTTTTACATGGATCTGCCGCAAAGAAAGTGGCATACTTTTAGAAAAATCACGACACAGACTACATTCATCTTATAGCACAGCACAGGGCACTAATATCACAGACACAGTAGAATTCTGTGAATGGAGTATTGTGAAACGCTTCAAGTAGTAAAAAAAATGGCCAAGAGCATGTCGTGCATGGTACGACATGCTCTTGGCCATTTTTTTCATTATTATCATTATAAGGTTCCGAAGCCAATATTACAAAGAAATGCAAAAAAATGAAAAAAATATGTTGTTACACTTATACTTAAAAAAAAAAAGCATATTTTCATTAGACTTACGTCCTTTTGTTGACTCAGTTTTTTGGCCGTAACTCAAAAACAGTTTACTCTATCGTGTTCAAAATAATTGTCATTTAAATTATTTAATAGGCGTAATAGGCGTTATCTTCGTTATTTTTTTCATATTTTTGAGACATACGGTTTAGAAAATAGGGGGGGGGACATTTTCTGCTAATTTCGGAGCGATTATTTCCGAAATTAATTTCGTATTCTGTATTTCGTATTTCGTATTCAATGCTTAAAATTGTCGAAATATGTGCCACACATACATGTTTGCTAAAAAATATTTTTTCATCTTCTGTTACATTTTTGGAGTATCAAAAAATATATATATTTTTTTTACTTAACTACCAAACTAAGTAGCGGCTTATACGCGACACGTACACTATTAATTTCATCAATATACATCTTGTAGTTTTTTAATAAAATGTCTGTGGCATACGGACAGACGGACGAATAGACGGATGGACATGACGAAACTATAAAGGTTCCGTTTTTGCCATTTTAGCTCGAAACCCTAAAAAGCGGTGTATTTATGTACGTACGTGAGAAGTAATACTTCTTTGGCGTAATTAAAAAATTGTTGTTTAATTGCACGCAAAAGTTAATTACAATAAAATATAAAAGGACTGACGTGGAACAGTCAATACGGTTGTAAAAGTTTTAACTTGAATATGAAAAATTAAATACATTAATAGTTATTTCCTTATACAAAGTGTAACATCAATATTATCTTTTCATGTGAAATTATAACAATCATTAAGTGAAAAATTGGGATATGTTATCATTATTTTGTTGGCATCTTCCATTTGCATTCAGGTACAGAAAACTCGCCGACTGTCAAACTTGCTAATTCCGCCTGTTTTACAGTGTTATCAATATTCTAAGTATCATATAGTTAAATATATCGTATCGTATCGTATCGAAGTTGGTAGTATCGTCCATATTTTGAAAAATAGCCACTCCTCCAATTCGAAATATGACGCATCCGTTATTAGAGTGGTTTGAAGTTGCTCGCTAAACCGCTTGAGAGCAACTTCATAGTGTAGTTTTCGCGTCACCCTGATAAAATTCACTTTCATTTTTTCATAACACGCCAAAAGAAGTGTAATAACTTCGAAAAAAATTCCCGCTTTGAACTCGATTTACATACGAGCTGTGTACAGACAGCGACGTGTTTCGATCTATGCACGCCATCTCACAATACTATCATGAAATGGATGAACATGAAGAACATAAACGTAGCAATTGCGTACCACGATAACAAACCAACGTAACTACAATGTGTCGTTTATTACATTTTGTACTGCAAATTAACACCGCGTGTGGTGGCTAATTATTGTCCTTCTTAACGCTCCATTTATTGCCGAGGAAAATGCCTGTGACACATGGGCACCGATTCGCCGACAGTTTACTTTTATAGTATTTCTTCGTCAATTGTTACCAAACAATGAGATTCAATCAGAAACATTGTGCTAATGGTCGTATTTCATTGTTTTCTAACAGTATAATTGTAGATGCCCTATAATAGTATATATTCTAAAACATCTATAATTCTACTTATATAGTAATAATTATTATATCAGTATTCTTATCTATAAGACGTATTTACTGTTAAATGTATTTACTTACTGTTTTGTAATATACAAATGTCTCAAAACATCTATACTTATGTAATATCGAACCAAACTCCCTAGGTAATTCGGACCTAAGAAACAGAAAGGAATATTGATCAATCAGAGGTATCGACAATTGAAAGTAAATTTTATAGTCTATAGCTTTCATTCTTCCTATTTGTTAAACTTGTCCACTCCTACAGAAGGAAAATAAATAGAAAATCTAAAACCCGAGGATTTGATACTCGCCTAGGTAGTATGATCCAACAATAAAATTATGGCTGGGCCGCGTAAACGTGAACTCACACGTTCAAATTTATAGCGTAACGATCTTCGAGGTACAAATTTATGTTAGAATAAAATAACCGATTGAACTTAACCGTTCGATGCTGGTTTTTTTTTTCTTATCGAACCATTCACGAACGACACGGCCAACCGCCGGCGGCGCGCGACCGTTAGCACTACCTTATATATATATAGTATAGTTTGTGGTTAGCACCTGCCGCGGGCCGGCGCCCGCGACCTGCGCTGCGCGTCGTCATATGTCGCTTTATACTTTGTTAGAATATGAGGTAAAGTTGACATCCGTTAGTTATGCTATCAAGCTATGCTTCCGTGATTAGAATGAATCCCATCCATGATTAACCATTGTCGATGGTTTCATTGCATTCTCTTAAGTACATAACCATCAATATGTTTCAGTATTTATTTTGGGTCATGTTTATTAAGAGAAAAACACTCAAACATCCTGATTATTAATAAACAGCGTTCTGTCGATGAAAACCCTAACACATCGAACAAATTAACTATACTAAACGATTTAGATACGAAAACAACTAACGATGTGAGTACAACCGTACAGCTATGGCGTACAAGTTTAATATGGTATTACTTTCCTTACCGGTTATATTTAAAACGGCACTGTTTTCATGACCCAAATTAACCGGATGTAGCTGTACGCTATAAAGCTGAATATTGGTGGATAAGATCGGTGTGAAGTATCTGGTACATTGATCATAAATAAGTGGTGCAACACTTGACGCTGTCGTAACAAACAACCTCAAAAAATCGTAAAGCTTTAACGATAACGTCCATTTAGATAAGCACAGTCGCAGAGCTTTCGTCGCTGGAGCGACTGTTACGAGCTTTGAACTTAGCTTTGAAGGTTTGACAGTTATTATTCCAGTTGTCCGTTTAACGTTAGGTTCAAATATTTGTTAACAGTTATTAATATTGTACAATTAAAGATATAGTTACTAAGTTAATACAAGGGCGATATTAAAAGTATTTATATACATATTTTTAAATATGTGATGCCCACATTTTTACATCATAAGTTACTAAATTAGAAGTCGAGATGTACATTATCATATGTAACTCACCGGCCGTTGGGTGCGGCAGGCGAATTGACCAGTTTGACGGCGAACAGGAACTGTATGGCGCACACGAGCAGACAGCACAGGTTGAGCGATAGCGTGAGCGCGCATAGCGCCAGCGTCACCTCGTACACAACCATCAGCTCCTCGCCCCCGGCGCCGGCCGCGCCGGCCGGTCCCACGCCCGAAATCTTGAGCAGGAACAGAAGTGCCAGTAGAGCCAAGAGTAGGCTCACCAGGCACAATAACGCCAACGATGTCAACGCTTCCTCGGTGGCGGCCCGCGCGCTACGTGCCCTACTCGTCGTGCGGCTCGGCCCGCTCGCGCCGCCGGCGGTCGAGGGCGCGCCGTTGGCGAACTTGGGCGGTGGAGGCGCCGCGGGCGGCGACGGGATCAGCGGCGGCGGCGCGAGCGGCGCCGGGGGCGCGGCCGGGCTGACGCTGGGCGAAGTGCCGCCCACGGATAACGAATGTGGCTTCGAGGAGTCGAGCGTGGACACGTTGAGAGCGTGATGATGCGATGGCATGCGGCGCGGCATATTCTGGTAGCGGGGGTCGAGATCGGCAGCAGCATTGGGCGGCGCGGGCCGCTGCGCGTGCTTCAGCATGGCGCAGGCGGCGAGCGCCGAGGGCGGGCCACTGGCGGCGGCCGTTAGGGCGGCGCGGGCGCTCGCGCCACTGCCGGCGGGCGGCGGGCGCGGGCGGGCGCGCGGCGCGCTACCATGAGCGCGTGTGCTGCGTGTCGCTCACTCTGACGACGGTCGCGGGGCGACTGGCCGCCCGCGCCGCCGACCTCGGCCCGCGCCCCCCGAGCAGAGGACTGGTGTGTGCGATCTGGCGTGTGCCGTACTTGATACTAATATCGTTCGTGTTATTCTAACCGTATAATAATATGAATATCTCGTAATAACCTAAATTAAGCATTATTATGCATGAAACTGGGTTCGAGCAAAACCTGATTAGATTTTTAGAAACTTCATTAATCGCCTTAATCTGAACTATTCTTCTCTACAAACAAATTACTCCTTTAGAGATTCTAATCTTTAAAATCTGAAACTAAGTTTTGCTGATAACTGTGTCCCCATCTACAAGTGCGTGTAAACATATGTACTTACTGACGTACGCAATACTTCAATATTAATATGAGATATTATAAATGTTTATATTAAAAACCTTTACATACGGTCGGTGTAGCCCGGAAAAGGTAAAGATTTCCAATATAGACACTGTACTGAAAAAAAAACAATACATTAACTAAATTGAATTCCAAGAAACTAAAATTGAACCACATACCTACTCAAAAATCCAAAACAAGGTTTCATAAGTACTGTTATCGGCGCCCACTATTTAAATTCATTAAGTAGGTATTTCTCTCGTTTCAATATAATAAGACATAGGTATCTATACTACTATATAAACCTAAAGCATATGTGTATATGTCCGTTTATAACTCAAGCACGGCTTGACCGATCGTGATGAAACTTCGTACATATACTGTAAGAACATGTGATTGCGCACATGATAAACTGCTGTCTTTATGTTTATCTATTTGTATATCTGTATGTCTTTTATAATTTAAAAAAGATTTTACCGATTGTGATGAAAATTAATATAAGGTAAGACCAAATGATCGCGGAAATAATATGCTACTGTTTGTCTGACTGTGTGTTTGTACATTTTTTCTGATTCAAAAAAGCTTTTGCCGATGTTAATGAAATTGGTATACGGTAGGAACATGCGATTTCGTAAACGATAAACTACTATTTGTCTGTATGTTCTTGTATAATTTAAGGGCGGTTAGGCAGATCTTGATGAAAATTGGTGTACAATCAGATACTGTGATTGCAAAAAAGATAGGCTCTGATAGGTTCTATGTTATTGTTATATACCGCATGATAACCATGAAAAACTAATCGTTAAATTTTTATTTCTTTAGTAGTCATATCCATTTATTTTTGTGTAGTTGCGTACGTGC